>BCLG01001075.1:115882-133932 GCA_001602295.1 Zoysia matrella | reverse complement strand
ATATATTTTTTTTTTCTTGCAGTTTCCCAACCTCACGGCTGCTTTATAAATATGTAACATAACTATAATTACATTACATAATTATAACTATATTATAATTATATTAAATAATTATAATTACATTACATAATTATAACTTTATTATAATAAGTAATATAAGTATAGCTATATTATAATTATATATAATAATAATTATATGTTATAATTATAAATATGTAATATAATTATAATTATATTACATAATTACAACTATATTATAATTATATAATACAATTATAATTATATATTACTATAGTTACAATTATGTAATATATAATTATATAAAATTAAAATTATGTAATATAACTATAATTATAATACCCTATATATATTTTCTTACAGTTTCACAACCTCACAGCTGCTTTCAACCAAACAGCTTTTAGCTTTCTCGCAGCTCATATTGTACAGCAGCTTTTTCACAGCTTATAGTTTGCAGCAGCTTTTCTACAGCTCACAGCTCAATCAAACATATTCTAAATTTCATTTGAGCGTGTGGAAACAACTGACTCGCATAACAAAAAAAAAGTGTAGGATGACTAGAACCTTTAATGATCTTATGATGACCATGATTATTACTTCTAGGGAGAGGAAAAAGGGTTTGCCATCATTTTAATAATTATTTAATTATTTATTTGTGCACATATAGTTTTCTTTTTTTATTGGCTGATATATACTATGTAATGTTTATGGGGTAAAGTCATCAATAGTGACTATAACTAACTCATCCATCTTCGCTCATCAACTAAACAAAAATTGAGCAGACTCATCCACTCTACCAAACAAAAAACTAGCCGTCCCATCCACTTACCAAACAAAAAACTACTTGCGGTCTTATCCCAGAAAAACTGGATGCCATATCCCATCACTTTGCCCTCCAACCAAACGCATCCTGAGTTGTTGGATCGGCAACGCGACGGGGAGGGTGGATTGGATCATTGGAGAAAACAATAGTGCTCGGCTTCGCCGTAGCGTAGCCCACGGGCCACGGCCCGCCAAGACGAGTGATGGGTCAGCCTGGAGGAAGGCTATGTTTATGTCAGCACCAACGTGAATTACAGCCCATTCAGTCTGGCTTCATTTGATATTTTTTCTTAGGCCTCTTTGCAACAGAGGGAGCACAAAGGAAATTTCGAAGAATCGGTTCCTCTGAAACGGAACCCTCGGTTCGTTTGCAATCGATTCCTTTCCTCCGGAAAAGAGCGAAAGAACGGCTGATTCGGAGGAACGAAAAAAATCCACTATAACCCATCGGAATTCTTCCTTCATGAATTTCACGAACTATCATGGCCTAAGAATTTCGGTATTCTGCTTTTTTGCAGTTTCTATGTCAGCTTTCTTGAATGAAAAAAGTTCTAAATTCTTTCTTCATGAATTTCAAAACACCGAAAAAGCAGGCTAGGCTTAAAAAAGAAAAGAATAATTTGTATCATCCTCCCTCAACTATCAAGGCTGTTCAGTTTTAGAATACTGAGTACTTTGACTCTCAATTTTTCAACCCGTTCGTTTTTCCTTGGTAAGTGGTTTTGATGGTGGTTTTGTTGAGGAAAAGTTGAGGTAGCCAGAATACTTAATATTCTGAATTGGGGGTGGGGAGGGTAAAAACCAAATAGTCGTGATAGTTGAGGGAATATGATAGGACTTATTCCTTTAAAAAAAAGACCCTTGCATGCTATGAATAATGTTAATATTGTTTATAGTCCTGCATTACAAACACTTAAATTTTTTATTCGTCTATTTTCTATTTCTATGATTTTTCTAATTTTTTTACTTAAATACTTTTTTCTATTCTTATATTTTTTATTTCTTCGTTCTAAACAAGGCCTTAAGGCGCAGCCCATCAGCCTGTTCACAATTGGGTGTCGGGTGCAGAATCCAGGAGTAATTTAGTACTAGTATATGCAATCTTTTGCTAAACATTTTCAAATTTTGGTTTTTAAAATTCATAATTGATTTTCACTCAAGATTTTTTTAGAAATAATTTTTTAAGAGTTGTTGTAACACCTTTGGAGAGGAGGCGGTGCACGGTGGACAACATGCATGCACAACATGCAGTGCCGCGGGCGGGCGAGCCAGACATTGTGTCAGTCAGAAGCCAGAATCTGTCAGGGGAGAATCACGATGCAACAGAAGTTTTGTTGGTGGAGTAGTACGTACAACACCCTTCAGGCTATGTGCTCGCCGTGATTTGCAAAACTCGGCCACGGCTCTATATAAAGAAGCCCTCGGCCACCGTGACAGCTTCGCGCAACCACCAGCTGCACCGCAACACATGGCCGCCGCGACTCTGGCCTCCTCCACCGTCGTCCTCGCCGTCGCCGCTGGAGGGACACGCTATGGCAAGCTCTGCATGGCGGTGGGATCCTCAGCGAAACGTGGAGTCCGGCTTGTGGTGGCTGCGACGGGGGCTTCGCCGGAGGTAAGGACGGGTTGTGTGTGTTCGATCGTGTTGGGGCATTTTCACGATTAACGTCGGTCAGTTTCACACAGCGATAATCTCATCCTTCCGTATGAGAATTGAGTTGTTTAGACTGTCTTCGAGATCTATCTGGTTAGTAGGAGTAGCAATGATTTACTGTTACACACGTACGTAGGTTATTTGGTTTCCATGATTCTTAGGTTGGCCCAGTAGAAGGGGTATGCGTATGTACACGAAGGGTGGTGATATCCTTAAAAAAAAAAAGAAGCAAATGTGTTTTGACCAATTGCAGGCAGCGTTGAGCTCCTTCCGCATGGAAATGGAGCTCTTCAAGTTATCTCCGAGGCCCATCCACTTCCAGGCTCCGTCCCGGATGCTAGATGTGGTTGCGGGGACGGCGCAGGATAGCATCAGGCTGTTTGAGTGTGTCCTCGCCAACAAGAGCGTAGATGGGAAAATATTTGATGTAAGTTGAAGCATTCATAGTTCATACGAAGTACTCGTACTACATAATCACGGGGTTGTTCGTTCGGTTCTGCTCCTAGTTTTTGTTGAGGAAGAAAAACAAAACGGTGCTTTTTTTTTTTCGCAGGCTTTGGTGGTTGGAGGCATGGCTTTTCTGACACTGGAAGGGCAGTGCAAGGACGGGTACATCCGATCTGACGCCCTGATCGTTGCCACACAGGGCGTGAAGATGTGCGGAGAGCTTATTTTCCCCAGCGTCAAAATGCACGAGTTCTCAGTCTCTTCTGCTCCGCATTCCGACGACAAGACAGACTACATTGACCACCTGGTACAGGCATTCATCGTGCACTACACTTCCGTGGCTTGGGTAGCGCGCCACCTGTTCGGTTTCAAATGATCCAGTAGCACCAGAGCAAGTTATGTTCGGTAGTGGTCGATGATGAATAATGATATCTTGCTTGCTAGACCAAGACGATATTGGGTTGTAATCCTAGGCAAACTCCTTGAATGAAAGCCCCAAAAATTTTCATAGCATGTGTTTGTTGTTTGCACTGTTGAAAAAATCTCACGGAGGACTCACCATAAAAAACAAAAACAGAGCCTTATATATGTTTGAAAAATAGAAACTCGTATATTTTAGCAATAGCTCATCGTTCCATAAAGTTCCTATACTCATGTAGGAATAGAATCAGAGTCCGTCGCCTCCGTTGCATCGGGATCCCGGTCATCTGAGGACCTGGCTCGCCTCGTTCTGGCACCTGCATCGAGTGGGCATTTAGGAACATCAACATAGCTTATTGATCCACTTGCAGTGAAAAGGCATCTCATCATGCAGTCATCCGCCGAAAGGCGGAGGAAAATGTTTACCTCGGACATGGCCTAGTACCGTTTCGCGTTCAGCGAGCATCTTAAAAACAAAGAACATTGTAAGTATCGCGGCATCTTCCATTGTAGGCCTCAAAAGCTGCATGCATAACCCGAGCATTAAGATTACAACATAGCTAGTAAGAACATTGTAAGTATCATGTGCATAGGACCAAAAAATGCACCAACCTCGTATGTCATGATACCTTTTGGAACTGCCCTGAATCTCTCTTCCAAGTTTCTCATTTTCTGTTCGAACTCACGTCGTGAATTTTCTATGTCATGAACTAAGCTGTACTCTGACGAGTTGTCGTCGGCATAGTTAACACTGGCCATAGCATCTTGAAGCAGGATGTGGCTTATCGCAGCCACACCCCCGAAAGCACCAAGAAGTTTAAAGACAGATTCCACGTTGAACTTCTTCTGATACGTATCCTCTGCTAGGTTAACAAAGATGGATACATACATCGTGACAATCTGTATTTTAAAAGACGCGGGTTAATACATTTATTACCTTAACAGCAAACTATCCACATAGAACATAACGAACGACTTACCTGTTTTGTTGTATGGAAAGATATTTCATCGTGCTTATCATGTCTTATAGCTGCGTTTTCCTGAAAAACAAAAGTAGGTGTAACACTGAATACACAAATTCAGGACAGACAGGGGATCGAGTTATAAGGGGAGAGGAAAAGAAGATCAATGCAGGTACCATGATTCTGGAAGCATACATCACGCCCTTCCTAACCACCCAGCAAAGATGCAGTGATAATGCCGTCGCTTCCATATGCTGCAATTCACACGATAGTAAATCATGTTCAGAAGCATGATGAGGAATTTCAATTCTTATACATCCTTCGGACATCTTACAAATGTACTACTACCTCCGTTCAAAAATTATAAACATTTGTAGGTTTAGTTAAAGTCAAATTCTTTTAACTTTTATTAATAAATATCTAAAAAGTATATAATTTTAATATAAAAAGATATTTTTTTATGAAAGTGTATTTCACAATGAATTAAAAAATATAATTTAATATGATAAAATGTTATTAATTCTTCATTATTAATGATCAAAGTGATAAAAGTTTGACTTTTACTTAAACCTAGAAATACTTATTTTTTTTGAACGGATGAAGAACATAGCAAATAATTCAAATCATGAAAAATTATCAGGTCCCTGTTAATTAATATGTAACCGTTGGATGGCTACGCAAAAGGAAGCTTTGAAAATATTTTCATAATTATTCTCTTTTTTTTTTTGTCGTTCTTGCTGCCGGACCTAAAGTCCTTTAAAATTTACCAGTGTACTGTCAAGAGACTTACAAAAATGCTGGTATTCCAAGAGGTGATTTCCTTCCAATACTCGTCAATTTTCAGTATGTCTTCTCGAAATGGCATGTCCTTCAAAGATAAGTAGACCAAAACAAGCTAGCATTAGTACCAAATTATTTTATTGGACATAGATAAGTCATTGATGGAATAGGTCTTCATCGCCATCAATATAGAACTATAGAAGAGGTACATTTGGTTATTAATAACAAACGTGTGGAAGAAAGATTCGGCAACGAAATAGGAGCAACGTACAACGACCTTATCCAACTTTATTAACAAACAACAATTTTTCCCCTCAAAAACATTCGACCAAAAATAGGAACAAACTGACCTTATCCAACTCACAGCTCTTCTTTAACTCCTTTCGAATGTTATCGATCTCTTCCTTGGTCTGAATTGAAGCAACGTGAGTAGACAGAATATATAACCACATAATTAAACAAGATATACAATAGATAACATCAATAAGTGACTCTCGTTTGTACCCAGGGTATATCCCTTACAAACAGATGAAGTATTATGAGATCGATTATGTTTATATCCATGGCACGCTTGCATAGGATTTACTGTCACATAAAACTACTCGTTTTCATGTGGTCAAGCACTTTAAGATCACTACGTACTTTATTGAGATATAGTGAAAGAACACCTTGAGAAAACAATATTCAAATAATCGATGATCGAAAAGGCTAGTTTTGTGCGCTTTTGAACAACATTAAATTAAGAAATTGTACATCGCAGCGTCAATTTGGAGATCGTTTTGGTTTCTGTTTAATTTTTGGATACTGAAACCTCTGTTCTAGTACTTAGGGCATGAGATGGCATCAAGCAGGGCGAAGAATAATTACCATGGGCTTGTCATCGTCCGGATCGGGGAAGGCGGCGCGATTATGAGCACGGATCGCTTGGCGGTGCCACACGTGGGAGGCCGTCGTCCTTCCTGCCGACGTCTTGAGGAGCAGGGCGCTGGGCCTACCAAGCTGCGACGTAATGTGAACACGCGCCGAGCTGCCGATGCTGAGACGGGGAGCGCCGACGACGAGACCAGATGGACACGGCCGGAGCGCGGCCATGGCGAGCCTATCCAAGATCGTGCTGATAATGTGTTGTAAAACTACTCCTACTAGATTCGAGTGGCGTCACGTTGCTATGTACCCTTATATAGGCACGGCGATACCAGATGATCAGGCCACGATCTATCTTTCCATGCGTCCTTATATCTAGCTAACAACCAAGTCCTATCTAACAAACATTACTTATCCCTAGCTAGCTACTAACTAACAAATAACAACCCTTTGTTGGGGCCGTGCTGCTCCGTGTTTGCATAGAACATTTTGTAAGATTTTTTTAAACTAACTATCTCTATTTCTACTATTAAAAAATACAATTTTTCTTTTTTACGTACGCGCGTCTTTAACAGAGATGGATTAGACTACGTGAAAAAAAAACATTTAAAGTTATTTTTTTTTACAAAACTAATAGTTAAAATTTCTCCACAGACACTCTTACAAATGTAATTGATGAGACCCGAAATAAATATATGAAATAAAAAAAAAGTGTTGAAAAATAAAAACAAATTTATTTTAATATAATATATTTTTTAAGTTAATATTTTTACTTAGACTTACTTACCTCCACGGGGCATATCAATTCGATCTGTAATGGGGCCGGGAGCATGCTAACAAAACAAATTCGGTTATAACCCTGCTTCTCCATTCGATCGCCGAATCTGTTTTTCTCCGCAACAGAAGAAGCTCGTGCCTCAGGCGCCCCGCCAGCGCTCCGCCTGAGCCCCTGCCGTCACTAACCCCGTCCCGGATAGCGCTCCGCTTGAGCCCATGCCGCCACCGCCCCCGTTCCACCCAGCATCACCACCGTCCCCGGCCAGCTCTCCACCCCAGCACGCACCACGACCTCCTCTGCCCCGGCCTTCGCTCTGCCTTGGTTAATCGATGAATCATCCACACGCGTGCTACGAGTGCCTCCTGGTCTGATGGTCTCCCTGCTCCTCGGTGGTGGTGCGCAAGTGGACGCCATCGCGTACTACGTGCACCAGAATTACGCTGTGAACTGTGGCAATGGAGCGGAGAGAAGGGGTGCTCGGAGTACTCGCGTCCGGTGACTCTGAATTTGGTTGGTTAGTCAAATCAGGAAGGGGTAAACATGGTCTGACGCTCTTGCAGAGGACGCATCCTCCTACTACAAGGTGCTCTTTATTTCATGAAATTTCTTGAAATAATGTTGAATTTTCAACCAAAAATGTAGCAATGTACATTAACTGTTTCTCTGACTGCCTATGCACTATAGCACTTTCTGCAGGTTCCTTACATGTGCCCCTTCTGCAGGTTCCTTTCTCAAGAACGGTTTTCCATCGAGAAAAAAAGATTTTCGTCTAATGGACTCAAAAGATTACTTGGGCTAGCTCCTGGCAAATCTGTGAAGAGCTAGCTACCATATCCTGGTATCTAGGTATTTTGTGTCAATCGAGACAAATTTAGTTGTGACACACGTGGAAAAGGGAAATCAAGATGACTGGTTAAAGTTGTTAGCTAAGCTAATCTGTCGTGACCTTGCCTCTTCACCACTTAGCTCCATCGAGACGTAAAATCACAACAAAGAGTGGCTTTCTGTCATATTTGAATTTTTCATCCTTAAAGATGTTACGTTCTAGGAGTTGCATTGCATCCGTCACAGCATAGGAATTATTTCTATCTCATCTCTTTCTCGGTGCATAGTTTGAACAGCTAGATTTGATTGTATTTATTTGCATAATTTGAAGCTTTGGCCAAATCAATTTAGTAAAGTTATGGATATGTTCCTAATCAGTAATACAGACTAACATAAAAATTACTTATATATGACTTTACAATTTAAAAATTACAGTGTTTTTGAAGTGGAAAGGGCAGGCTGCAGATTTACTGTCAACAAGGTATTGGAATATTTACAAGGTACTTACAAATTACAGTTTATCATATTGAACTATCAAACTTCTCATTTATGTTTAGATGTTATATTCACCTCCTCAATAATGTTAACACTAACCATGTCATCATTATTTTCTTATGTAGTGATTGTCCAGGTTGATTCCTTGTTCTTTGTCCAGAAGTGTTGCTCTATGGGGTCTGCTAATTATCTGTCATCCTTTTGATATCACCTTAGTCTGAGATGCTTTTTTATTTGCAAAATATTCTACTTTGATTTGAAATTTCTCGTGAGTTAATATTTTTTCTCACACCGTAGCGTTAGGGCATGAGAACTGATAACAGATAAACACCCAGGCAAAAACGATGCTTGTCTGATCTACTTGTCATTCTGAGAAGAAATAGACTTCTTGGAATACCATCATTTTTGTACTACTCTGTTCTCTAAATCTTGTCGTTCCGGACAAGCAATGTGAGACAACTATGAGTACGTGCGAGTGTCAGAACGACATCATTTCTAAAACGGAGGGAGTAAGATTTTGCATGCATGCTTTTGACCAAATAACCCCTAGCTATGAGCTCGCTAGCCTACAGGTATTCTAGGCTGAATTATAAGCTCTCTTTTTTTTTTGCCAGACCTTCGACGGAACAAAAATCAATACCTGATATATTATTTAAAAAAACTTGAAATCTGACAAAATCTCATGGGAATTCCGTCAGGCAAAACACCTCAGAACGTAAATGCATCATAACTACTTACCCTTAAAAAAGGCAGCATAATTACTTAACCATGTACGAGGAGAATGTTTGACGCGACATATTGGCTAATGTCAAATGTTATTCGCCATCAATATATTCAGGACTACGCTAGTCCATAACAGATGACACCCACAAAGTCATGTCACAAACATCTCACTCTGCTTCGTCTACGAACATGCCTGGTGACTTGGTGATTATTTCATTAGCCTCCGGCAGTGGTGAATCCTTTGCATCCGCTGCATACAGTATCTTCCGAACAGCTTTTGTCATCTGTTCAAAGAAAGTTCAGGTCAGTATTAGACCACATAAGAAAAGGAAGAACGTGGATTATAACACCAAAAGCTTTTCACAGCTAAAAAAGACAAAAAATTAGCTACCCTAAAGTTATTCACCTTGAATCGCATGTGAACTACAAAATTAGATTGTATACACTCATGCGATGATGTGGCACCGCCACAAATTTTGCTAATGACTAGTGACTGTAGTATAGGCATACTACATATGAATAACAGAAAGTCACTAATGTACTTGCACACTTACTCATTGGATTTGTTTAAGATGAGTACTAGTCATTTGGGTTCACAACCTATCACTCGAGAATGCAGACTAGAAATTTGAATCTGTTAAATATGCACAATACAAGAATCTATATTAAAAGTTCTTTTTACCGGTAGATGCTCCAGTTCAGGTCGTTGACACAATATCTCTATGTCACGCAACTTTGAGAAGTAAAAGTCTCTTTCCTTCTCTGTACTGTCCACCGCAACTTTCAGGTCTGCAATCTGTGGGTCAGCAAATATTGAAGTAAATATCAGAATATATGATGAATTCAACATAAGTTTTCAAATGTATTCAGCTTCCCGGACACTAATTGTGAAAGACTAATTCATGGATGATCGGAGCATATAATAAACAGCCACAAAACAAAGTAGCCTACCTTTTCAGACAGCTGCTGAATCTGTTCTATGTAATGTTCTTCGGCAAAAGAAGTACATATTTTTCCAAATCCAGAGCCTGTACAATCAAATTAGCATTGAGATATTTTTTAATGTAAGAAAAGGCAAAAGGAAGGCATGAACTTGTCAAAAAAAAAAAAAAACTAAGCAGGCAAGGGACTGACAGCACTAGTTATCTACCATATTTATTCGGTTTGGTAAATTGAAGATCACTATGTTTTTCTTCAGAACAGTTACATAGCTACAATCTCGTTATTTAGTTACAGACAAACACTTCATCGGAGATCAATTGGATTCACGTTACCTCCATCTGCTGAATCAGGACCAGAAAGTCGGTTGGCTTGTAGTGATTTGGATGACTTATTGCCCTTCAAACTTCGTTCTTTACAACCTTTGGACCTCCTTTCTGCAGGATTATAATTCCTAGAACAAGGAGAAAACTTTTCTTTAGTTTAGTTACAGTTTTTGGTGCATCATTACATTCAACATAATCAAGGCATGAGTTTAGCCTAGTGCTTCTTCGAGCAAAGAAGAAATACTTTCCCAGTATTAGGGATTGGTTAGAATCAGTGTTGTTTTTTAGTTGTTCTTTTTCTTTTGTAACTCTGTTTTTTTTTCTCCAATTAATATGATCAGCAGGGCCCTGACCTCCTGTTTCCTTACCCAAAAAAAAAACCTTAATCAAGGTACATACTCATTCATGATTCCACCGTTTACAGAATCACAATATCTCTTCAACCACTGGAGAAATTCCAAGTTGTCCAATGGGCGTCCTTTAACAAGCTTGCTGACCTCAATATTCTGCAAGGAGATGCGAATCATTTTGAAGTACAAGAAAGAAGTGTTCTGCGACACCTATAAAGGATACCATAGGTCTGCTTGGCAGAAAAAGTGCCACAAATGAGTCAACATCCCAACAACATAATTCTTTTTTCCTTTTGTGGAAGCAGACATTGGCATATAAAAATTCACTATATAAAGGTAAAAAGGAAACACTACCACCGATTTATATAGAATAGTGGATTACAACGTAGTGCCAATATCAAGAAAATATTCATTTATTAGCTTCTAATAGCATGCTAGTCTGTCAGATTCTGAGGTACTTTGTCATTTAAGCATGCTAGTCTGTCAGACTCTGAGCTCCTTTGTCACAAAAATGAGATCTCCAGTCTCTATAATAGACACATAAAAGAGCTAAAAACTCATTTTCCTTTGAATTTGGCCTTGTTGAGGACAACAATGAACTGAACACAATTACCTGAGCACAATGTAATAGCCATAGCAAATTTCGTATAACACTAGAAACACCTTCCAAATTTAAACCTAATCTACCAAGAATCGCAAATGGTATGGACATTGCACAGACGTCTGTTCAGCAATGACAAAAACAATACCACATAACAAACAAATCCATGGTTGAATAAGGTTAGAACCAAAAGCAGAGAGCCAGTACCTTGCTTAGGCGCAGCTTGTTGAACACATCCTGAAGAATCTTGTAGTTCTGGATCATGTCATACTCGGTCTTCGCATCAAAATTGACCTGCAAAACCGAACATAAGACATTCATTTCTATCAATCGAGCCACCCAATACTGCATTGCAAAAGAGACCGAACAGCATCAGCCAAATAAGAACGAAGCAGACTGAAAATTAACCTTGTGCATCGGCACCACTCCAGGATGAACCATGTCCATCAGCTGGCACTGCACCGCCCCCGACGCTGCCTGTAGGAAAGCGAACACACAAACTCAAAACAAAATTCCAGACCACGCCACACATCCAAGCATTTCTGCTCCATCGAAAGCATCTCATTCAAGCAAAAATGCAAACAGATCAAAACCCTAAGCCTCACGCCCGTGAAATCAGACCGCATGCACGGCGAAAGGAAATGGGGATGAGAATGGGGCCGACCTCCTCGACCTTGGCGAGCGAGAGCTGGAGGGTCGCATTGATCCATTGCAGGATCTCGCCCCTCCCGACGAAGTACGCGCCGTCCATGATCCCGATGCTCGCCGCCATGGCCGCCGCCGTCGAGACCTCGCCGCGTCCGCTCGCCGCCTCGACCTCTCGGCGGCGATGTGCGAAACAACTTTTCGAAAATGCCTCCACGAGAAACGGCAGAGGTGTGGGGGTTTTGGAGTGTCGCTCGCGTCGGGTGACTCGGGTCAGTCATCACTGCCAATTCGAAATGTTGGCGTGGGCCCAGATGCCTCGCCGCTCCCTCGCTAACATGTGGACCCACTCCTGAATTAGTGGATCCCGTTCTGCTGTGAGCATGGGTCCGCAGAGACCCGTTGATGGGCCTGCGTTAATTCTGGCGGGCCAGCCTTGTAGCAACGGAAGAGTGTGATAAGGACATGGGGCCATGTGGATTGATTTTCTGAAACTCATTCGAACGTCTCTTTCGATCAGGAGCAGTGAGACGAAAAGGACGTGTTACCAGTACTTCACTTAGCGCCACAAGAGATCGACGCAGATGATCAACTGAATGTTCCTATCGACTCCTTCATCAGTCAAGTCCGCTTTGGATGATGCGTTTGTTTGATGCAACTCTCACTGGACCCAGCTTCATTCCGTTCATGACGCCGACTACTGACGAGCTAGTAGCGATCATGGCTTGTGCCGATGATGTCTGATCACTGTTGGACGGCAGTCTATCATGAGCTTTCTGTTGTAGTCTTTTCTCTAGGTCTAGAGTGTAGATCCGAGAGTTTCTGTGTCGGTGATAAATCTGTGGTTTAAAG
The DNA here is from genome assembly GCA_001602295.1 of Zoysia matrella. Taxonomy (NCBI): domain Eukaryota; kingdom Viridiplantae; phylum Streptophyta; class Magnoliopsida; order Poales; family Poaceae; genus Zoysia; species Zoysia matrella. Next base: position 121,431 of record BCLG01001075.1, on the reverse strand, counting down.
GTGGTTAATACCTTCTGATTTAGTCACCGGAGTCGAGGAAGACTGTTCGACCATCTGCCCTTTGTCGGTGCTGTCCTCTGCGCTAGGGCAGCGTCGGTCGGTGAAGAGGGCAGTGGCGTAGAAGTCACGCCGACGTCGTCGATCTCCCGGTGACGGTGGTCGTCGTGGCGGTGACGGCGGTGGTGCTTCCCGTCGGCACAGCGCCTCCTCACAGATCGGGTTTAGAGATGTCGGTGGGGTGCGGCGGTACGGACGAACTTAAGTCATGAGTTCCTGCCGGCTCCCCACCTCTATTTATTGTGACGCTAGCGACAGGGGCCCATCAGCCATAATGGGCTGGGCGCCCCCGATCAGGGCGCGATTAGGTCAAGGGCCCATTAAGGCCGTTGGGCCAAAACGGGCGGAGATCAATTCTTAACATTCTCCCCCTTGATCTCACTTTATACTTTTATCTTTATTGCTTTTTAACTTCACTTATTCCATTACAGATTAATGCATAGAACTGCCTCATCGTCACGGTCAATCGCCGATAGACTTAACAGCTACAATACATTTTTCTGTTCTGAAATAGTTACTATACATTTTGGGCCATCTTTTAGTTCAAGAATCATAGGCTTTCCCTTGAACCCATGCCGGCAACATGTTCAATAAATACTTTGGGTGGTAAGCCTTTTGTAAACGGATCCGCTAGCATCTTTGCGGTGCTTATATGCTCAAGACTTATGATTTGATCCCGAACTTTATCTTTCACAACATAGTATTTTATGTCAATGTGTTTGGCAGCACCATTTGACTTATTGTTGTGTGCATACGTTACTGCGGGTTCGTTATCGCAGTACAATTTAAGTGGTCTATAGATGTCGTCAACCACTTTTAAACCAGGTATGAACTTTTTAAGCCAGTTCACTTGCCCCGTAGCCTCATAACATGCTACAAACTCGGCATACATTGTGGACGATGTAGTAACGGTTTGGTTTGAGCTTTTCCACGAAATAGCTCCTCCAGCGAGAGTAAACACATATCCGGATGTAGACTTTCTATCATCTCTCGCATAATCAAAATCTGTATACCCCACTATATGGAGTGAATCTGATTTTTTGTATGTCATTATAAGGCCTTTCGTTCCTTGCAAATAGCTCAAGACTTTCTTTATCAATTTCCAATGCTCTATTCCAGGATTGCTCTGGAATCTGCCAAGTAACCCGGTAACAAATGCTAAGTCAGAGCGTGTACATACTTGAGCATACTGTAAGCTTCCGACAGCTGAAGCATATGGAACCGCTTTCATTTGATCGATCTCATATTGGTTCCTGGGGCATTGAAAATCCCCATATCTGTTGCCTTTGACTATAGTTGCAGGTGATGGACTACATTTATGCATACCATATTTCTTTAATACTTTCTCTATGTATGCCTTTTGTGACAGTCCCAATACCTCTTTGTTTCTATCTCGGTGAATTTCAATTCCTAGGATGAAAGAAGCTTCACCAAGATCTTTCATATCAAAGTTAGAGGACAAAACCTTCTTCGTCTCCAGTAGCAGACTGACGTCACTACTAGCTAGTAGGATATCATCAACATACAGGATTAGGAAGATAAACTTCCCATCTTTAAACTTTGAATAAACACAGTTGTCCTCTATATTTTTTTTAAACCCAAATTTCTTTATAGTGCTATCAAACTTCAAGTACCATTGTCTTGAAGCTTGCTTTAACCCATAAATCGATTTTTTTAGACGGCATCTCAGTTTTTCACTTCCTTCTATAACAAAACCTTTCGGTTGTGCCATGTAAACATTTTCCTCCAAATCCCTATTGAAGAATGCTGTCTTTACATCCATCTGATGTAACTCTAAATCATAATGAGCCACTAGTGCCATTATGATTCTGAAAAAATCTTTACATGAGACCGGAGAAAAGGTCTCATTGTAATCAATCTCTTCTCTTTGAGTAAAGATTTTTGCCACGAGTCGTGCTTTATATCTTTCTACATTCCCTTGGGAGTCGTGTTTTGTCTTGTAGGCCCATTTACAGCCTACTGTTTTGGCTCCTTTAGGAATTACTTCCAAGTCCCAGACTTTATTAGTCTTCATGGACTTCATTTCTTCTTCCATGGCCTCAAGCTATTTTGAAGAGTTTTCGCTTCTCATGGCTTCTTCAAATGAGGTGGGATCATCCTCCATTTGAAATTCTTCTGTCTGATAAACTTCATAGTCATCAGAAATAGCTGATCTTCCTACTCTTTGAGACCTCCTCGAGGCCTCTTCATTCTGTATATTTTCTGTTTGAGGCTGTTGTTGCTCCCTCTCATCTGTGGCAATGGGTTCTATTGGATCCTAAGGAACAGGTTCCTCATTCTCATTCATTGTTGCCACAGGAGAAACAATAACAGGTGCTTGCACCACAGTATCTCGCACTGTCGGTGCAGCGACAGCAGGTAGTGTAAAGAATGGCTCTTGAATCATCGGAGTGGGCGCATACACCCGCTTGTCTTCAAGATCAATCTCTCGAGCTACCATGCTCCCCCTCATCATCTCATCATCTAAGAAGACAGCGTGTCTCGTTTCTACAAACTTTGTATGTCTATCTGGACAGTAGAAACGATAACCTTTTGACTTTTCTGGATAACCAATAAAATGGTAACTTATTGTTTTGGGATCAAGCTTCCCAATGTTTGGGTTAAATACTTTAGCCTCAGCTGGGCTCCCCCACACTCGTAAGTCGTTTAACGAGGGAACTCTACCTGTCCACAACTCATATGGTGTTTTCGGCACCGATTTACTGGGTACTCTGTTGAGAATATGAATGACGGTTTTTAACGCCTCCATCCACAAGCTCAATGGCAGTGTAGAATAGCTCATCATACTTCGCACCATATCCATCAGGGTATGGTTGCGTCTTTCAGCTACTCCATTTTGTTAAGATTCACCCGGTGTAGAATACTGGGCCACTATTCTATTTTTCTGTAGAAACCTTGCAAAAGGTCCAGAGACTTGTCCATACGGGGTATGTCGACCGTAGTACTCCCCCCACGATCAAATCGGACTATCTTTATCTTTAAATCGTGTTGGTTTTCAACTTCAGCCTTAAATATCTTAAATTTATCCAAGGGTTCATTTCTTTCTTTAATTGGATAAATATATCCATATCGGGAGTAATCATCCGTAAATGTTATGAACGTGTCATAACCATCTATACTCTTCACAGAAAAGGGACTACAAATATCCGTGTGAATAATTTGTAGAACTCCTGTGCTTCTTTTTGCATCTTTCTTAATTTTCTTTACATATTTTTCTTTAATACAATCTCAACATTGTTCTAAGTCTGAGAACTCTAGTGGAGGAAGAATATCATTCTTTATTAGACTTTCTATTCTCCCCCTCGAAATATGGCCTAAACGACAGTGCCATAATTTCGACGACTCATCTAGAGTTTTTTTTTCTTTTTCTATTTTCATTCATAGACAAGGATTCATTTATCTCGCACGCAACGTTATCATTATCGCATACGACATTCACATCATCACGTAGTGATAGCAAATAAAGCTCATTTTGTAAGATGGCAAGACCAACACATTCTTTATTAAACTTTATTTCACACTTGCTATTTTCAAAATGACAATCATAACCATCATTATCCAAACATGAAACACTAATCAAATTCCTCTGTAGAGAGGGTACATAAAGAACATCTTTAAGTATAAGAATAAAGCTATTAGCTAGCTCTAATGAAAGATCGTCAACGGCTTCAACTTCAGCTTAGACTCCGTTTGCAACTTTAATGCATCTTTCTCTTCTTTGCGTAGTCCTCGTCGAACGAAATCCCTGCAATGAATTAGCAACATGAACAGTTGCTCCAGAGTCGATCCACCAAGTAGATTTCGAATATTGCACATATAGGGATTCATTTATAAAGGTAATGATGTTCTCACTTTTCTTTTCCATGATCATCTTTAAATAGGAGGGACAATCCTTCTTGTAGTGTCCCGTCTTCTTGCAGAGAAGGCACTGATCTTTGTTCACTGCAAATTTGTTCTGTTGAGGCTGATGGACAGGGGCTTTTCCTTTGTTCTTTGAGGAGTAGCTGTTGAAGTTCTTTCTTTTGTTATCCTTCACATAGTTGATAGAACCACCATGTGAAGCTTTAATTCTGTCCTCCTCTTGCACACACATTGCTATGCACTTTTCCAAGTCCCAAGACTCGGGTTGCATATTGTAGTTGACAATAAACGTGTCAAACTCTTTTGGCAAAGAAGTAAAAATCAGATGGATAAGGAGTGCATCCTTAAGACCCAGATCCATTGGTTTGAGCTTCGATGCCATGTTGCTCATTCTCAGTATGTGCTCTCTAATGCCACCGTTACCACCAGAGTAACTTTTATTCACAAGTTGTTTAATGACTTGTGTGGCGTATGTCTTTGAAGAGCCAGTAAACTGACTTTTTATTCTTTCAAGGTACTCTGTGACGGTGTCACACTCGGCGATTGAACCCACAATTGCAGGCTCAATCGTGTTCTTTATCACAGCCATACATTTTTTGTTGGCTGTGGTCTATTTCCTATGCTCAAGGTCATAGGACATCTTTAAGGGAGCAAAATCCCTCTGTCTATTCTGCCAAGCAGCATCAGTCTCATTTTTTTCCTCACTGGCTCCTTAGGCTCAGTGGGACATGCTGTGGTCAGGACCTAGTCCACCTCAGTCAAGATAAACGCTAGGTCTATCTTTTTCTTCCACTCTCCATAGTTGTCACCTTTGAGAGTAGGAATCTCTTTGATACAACTCATTAAGTTGTATCCGCCTGTAAATAAATCAAATAAAGTGAGAACATAAAAATAGTAAAATTATATGTCTTATTTTCAACGTTGGTTAAAATATGACACACAATTTTATATTATGCATTAAATCTACATCACCGTTGGGCAGAAATAGAAATAATGCATAAAATGTCAATTACAAAAATTATAATACTGTTATTATCAACGTTGGTCAGAAAATAACAATATCATAATTATCTGGAATTTATTACTATTTTTCCAAAATTAAATTCTCCCGTTGGTTCGAATTTAATAATGAAAATAATTTCTTTAAGTACGCAGCGGAAAATAAAATTTCTTTAATTTTCAGAAGCATTTACTTTATTTTTTCTGTTCTGTCAAAATTATCCCGTTGGTTCAAATTTTAACAGATTTAATTAGGTAAAAAATTACCTAATTAATCATTTAAAATGCCTCTGAAAACGAAATGAAAAAACTTTTTCTTTTGGGCCGAAATTGAAAATTCGGCCTGGCCCATTGGCCTATTGCAATTCGGACAAGCCAACCTGGGCTTGGGCCGAAATTTTACTCTTCCTCTTGGGCCAAATCTGGCCCATTTGTCCATCGTGCGATCTGGACCGTTGGATCTAGATCTGACGGACGCGCTCATTTTTCGGAGGGTATAAAAAGAGTGGAAATGCTTCCAACCCTAACCCTAATCATTTTTCCACTCTTTCCAGCCGTTTTCGCGAGGTTTCTGGCGGCTGGCGGCAGCAGCTCGCGCGGCTTCGGATTTC
>BCLG01001075.1:84490-110056 GCA_001602295.1 Zoysia matrella | reverse complement strand
ATCTACTTATCTTTGAAGGACATGCCATTTCGAGAAGACATACTGAAAATTGACGAGTATTGGAAGGAAATCACCTCTTGGAATACCAGCATTTTTGTAAGTCTGTTGACAGTACACTGGTAAATTTTAAAGGACTTTAGGTCCGACAGCAAGAACGACAAAAAAAAAAGAAGAGAATAATTATGAAAATATTTTCAAAGCTTCCTTTTGCGTAGCCATTCAGTGGTTACATATTAATTAACGGGGATGCTGATAATTTTTCATGGTTTGAATTATTTGCTATGTACTCTCTGTTTTAAAATATAGGTATTTTTAAGTTAAGTCAAAGTCAAGCGTTTATCACTTTGATCATTAATAATGGAGAGTTAATGATAGTTTATCATGTAAAACTATATTTTTTGGATTCATTGTGAAAAATGCTTTCATAAAAAAATATCTTTTTATAGTAAAAATTATATACTTTTCTAGATTTTTATTAATAAAAATTAGAAGAGTTTGACTTTAACTAAACCTAAAAATACTTATATTTTGGAATGAAGATAGTACTGTAGTAGTACATTTGTAAGATGACGGAAGGATGTACTATAAGAATTTAAATTCCTCACCATGCTTCTGAACATGATTTACTATCGTGTGAATTGCAGCATATGGAAGCGACGGCATTGTCACTGCATCTTTGCTGGGTGGTTAGGAAGGGCGTGATGTATGCTTCCAGAATCATGGTACCGCATTGATCTTCTTTTCCTCTCCCCTTATAACTCGATCCCCTGTCTGTCCTGAATTTGTGTATTCAGTGTTACACCTACTTTTGTTTTTCAGGAAAACGCAGCTATAAGACATGATAAGCACGATGAAATATCTTTCCATACAACAAAACAGGTATAAGTCGTTTGTTATGTTCTATGTGGACCATAAGCTGTTAAGGTAATATAGTAAATGTATTAACTCGTGTCCTTTAAAATACAGATTGTGACGATGTATGTGTCCATATTTGTTAATCTAGCAGAGGATACATATCACAAGAAGTTCAACGTGGAATCTGTTTTTAAACTTCTTGGTGCTTTCGGGGGTGTGGCTGCGATAAGTCACATCCTGCTTCAAGATGCTATGGCCAGTGTTAACTATGCGGACGACAACTCGTCAGAGTACAGCTTAGTTCATGACATAGAAAATTCACGACGTGAGTTTGAACTGAAAATGAGAAATTTGGAAGAGAAATTCAGGGCAGTTTCAAACTGTACCATGGCATACGAGGTTGGTACATTTTTTGGTCCTATGCACATGATACTTACAATGTTCTTGCTATGTTGTAATCTTAATGCTTGGGTTATCCATGCAGCTTTTGAGGCCTACAATGGAAGATGCCACGATACTTACAATGTTCTTTGTTTTTAAGATGCTCGCTGAACGCGAAATGGTACTAGGCCATGTCCGAGGTAAACATTTTCCTCCGCCTTTCGGCAGATGAGTGCATGATGAGATGCCTTTTCACTGCAAGTAGATCAATAAGTTCGGTTGATGTTTCTAAATGCCTACTGTTTGCAGGTTCCAGAACGAGGCGAGCCAGGTCCTCAGATGACCGGGATCCCGGTGCAACGGAGGCGACGGACTCTGATTCTACTCCTACATGAGTATATGAACTTTATGGAACGATGAGCTATTGCCAAAAATATACTAGTTTCTGTTTTCGAGACATATTATAGAGCTCTGTTTTTTGTTTTTTTATGGTGAGTCCTATCTATGTGAGATTTTTCAACAGTGCAAACAACAAACACATGCTATGAAAATTTTTGGGGCTTTCATTCAAGGAGTTTGCCTAGGATTACTAGCCAGTATCGTCTTGATCTGGAAAGCAAGATATGATTATTCACCATCGACCACTACCAAACAGAACTTGAACTGGTGCCTGGGTCATTGAAGCCGAACTGAAGGACCTGGTAATACGCTTCCCACGCCAAACTTGCCCTGGTGGTACTGGATCATTTGAAATCAAACTGGCGATACTGCCCTTCCAGCGCCAGAAAAGTCTTGCCTCCAGCCACGAACGCCTGCCAAAAAAATGCATCGTTTTATTATTCTACCTCAACAAATACTAGAACGAACCCATGCCATGATTATGTAAGGCCGCTTCAACTTACATCGTATACTTTTTCGTCTACGGTCTTGTTGGCGAGGACGCACTCAAAGAGCCTGATATATACTGTCCTGAGCCGTCGCCGCAATCACATCTAGCATCTCGGCAGGACCCTGGAAGTGAATAGGTCTGGGTGAGAGCTTGAAAAGCTCCATCTCCATACGGAAGGTGCTCAACGCTGCCTGCAATTGGTCAAAACGCATTTGCTTAATTTTTTTTAAAGATATCACCGCCTTCACGTACGTACGCATACCCAAACACACATGATTATTTGGGGAAGTTTCTGCTAAAATCATGGAAACCAAATAACCTACATCCGCGTTTAATAGTAAATCATTGCTACTAAATGGATCTCGATGACAGTCTAAACAACTCAATTTTCATACGGAAGGATGAGATTATCGCTGTCTGAAACTGACCGACGCTACGTGAAAATGCTCACACGATCGAACACACACAACCCGTCCTTACCTCCGGCGAAGCGCCCGTCGCAGCCACCACAAGCCGGCTTCCACGTTTCGCTGAGGATCCCACCGCCATCCAGAGTTTGCCATAGCGTGTTCCTCCAGCGACGACGGCGAGGACGAGAGGGGAAGGGGCCAGAGTCACGGCGGCCATGTGTCGTGGTGGTGGTTGCGCGAAGTTGTCACAATGGCCGAATGCTTCTTTATATAGAGAGCCGTGGCTGAGTTTTGCAAATGGCGGCGAGCACATAAGCTGAAGGGTGTTGTACTGCTCCACGAACAAATTTCTGTTTCATCGGGATTCTCCCCTGACAGAGTCTGGCTTCTGACTGACACAATGCCTGGCTCGCCCGCCCGCGGCACTCTTATGTTGTGCGTGCATGTTGTCCACCGTGCACCGCCTCCTCTCCAAAGGTATTCCAACAACTCTTAAAAAATTCTTTGTAAAAAAAAAGTAAAAAATCTTGAGTGAAAATCAATTATGAATTTAAAAAACCGAAATTTGAAAACATTTTGCAAAAGATTGCATATACTGGTACTAAAGTACTCCTGGATTCCGCACCCGAGGCCCAGTTGAGAACAGGCTGATGGGCTGCGCCTCAAGGCCTCGTTTAGAATGAAAAAATAAAAAAATACAGTAATAGAAAAATGTAGTAATGAAAAAAATATTTGAATAAAAAATTAGAAAAATCATAGCAATAGAAAACAGAAGAATAAAAAACTTAAGGTGTTTGTAATGCATGAATATAAACAATATTAACATCATTCATAGCACGTAAGGGTTGCTTTTTTTAAGTCTAGCCTACTTTTTCCATGTTTTAGAATTTTTTTAAACAGTTAATCCTCAAAAGTTTAAAGAAAGTTTTCTCAAGTTCTCAAAAGTTGTTATGTTAGTTTGGTCTTGTCGAGCTTTTTTTATTAGGTGTCCTAAAAGTTTCCTAACGTTGTTCCGCTAGTTTTCAAAGATTTCTAAAGTTGTTTCGTTAGTTTCAAAATTTACTAATATTATTCCATTAATTTACAAATTTTTTCAAAGTTATTCTATTAAATTAGTCTCGTCGAACTCTTTCTGTAGATGTTCACCGAATTATTATTCAAAAGTTTTTTTTAAATTATTCTGTTAATTTTTAAAATTTTCTACAGTTGTTTTGATATTTTTAATATTAACACAAGATACAGTAGTGTTCCCTGTGACACACCGCCCTTCGCAGCAGTTGTGTCGTGCTCGCTTCTTAGACTTCGTAAAGGAAGTTTTCCTTTGGCTTATGGTGGATTTTTTCATTCTTTCAAAACAGCCGTTCTTTCGCTCCTTTCCATAGGAAATGAATCGATGATTCCTCCGTTGCAAACGAACCGATGGGTCCCGTTTAAGAGGAACCGATTCTTCGAAATTTCCTATGTGCTCCCTCCGTTGCAAAGAGGCTTAAGGAAAAATATCAAATGAAGCCAGATTGAATGGGCTGTAATTCGCGTTGGTGCCGACATAAACATAGCTTTGCTACGGGCTGACCCATCACTCGTCTTGGCGGGCGTGGCACGTGGGCTGCGCTACGCCGAAGCTCACGGCAGTTTATCGTGGGCGAGCAGCGTGCACTATTATTTTCCCCAATCCACCCTCCTCCCGGTCGCGTCGTCGATCCAACTCAGCATCTCTGCATCTAAACAGCGCCGTGTCACCAAGTACTGCTCTCTTCAGCTACGAACTGCGCGTGCCAGACGCAGCCAAACGTCAGGTCTTCTGTTGGGCCACTCACAGCCAGTGTTCGGGTTATTGTTTCAGCGTGGAAAACGTGGATGGGCGGTTTGATCAGTTTTCACGAAAATAAGAAAAATCACTCTTCGTGAAAATCGGACAAATTTGAAATCAAATTTTTGAGAGAAAACTGTTTGCTTGCAAGTGTACTGATCATTTTTTTTCTGATTTATCATTTTTGAATTTGAAATCAAATCGATTTGAGCGAATTTTTACCGGTTTTTCGGTTTACTCCATGTTTTGACCGGTTTACTGATCGGTTTTTGAATTTTCAATTTTTTTTAAATTTTTAAAAAATTTAAATTTATTAAACTAAAAATCGATCAACCGATAAAATTGAGCCGGATCAATTTTATCAAAAACTACGAAAACCGACCGATATTCACCGGTTTTGTAAACTTTGCTGACAGCTCTGCCTGTACTCCTCTGAAGCACTCATTCTCTGGTATGGTTCACATCTCGTCCGATCGCATAGGTCCACATTCTCCAAGGTCATCAAGGTTTTTGTTGTCCTCGTGGTGACTACCAACTCTGTAGCAGAGACAGTGAGCCTTGCCCAGAGATCATCCGTGGCCAGTGGCGGAGTCAAAATTAACTCGTGCCAGGTGTTAATCTGTGAACATGTACTAAATTAAATGCAGTTAAGTAAAATTTTAAAATTTTTAAGCTAATTTGTTACTTTACTTAACAGATAAGTAGGTCTAAGGCCGGTGCTGCAGCACCTGTCTCCGCCCGTGGCGGTGAATCAAAAATCCGATCCATCTTTGGCATCCTCAACAGGGCAACAAGAATTGAGCCTGACCATCCAGAGTCAGAACGCATCACCAACATCCGAGGGGATATTGAGTTGCGGCATGTAGATTTTGCCTATCCATCCCGTCCTGACATTCAGATCTTCAAGGACTTCAACCTGAAAATAGAAGCTGGGCGCAGCCAGCCTTTAGTTGGAGCCAGTGGTTCAGGGAAGAGCACAGTCATTGCTCCCATTGAGCGGTTCTACGATCCAACTGGGGGAAAAGTCTCGATTGATGGCAAGGATATCAGAAGACTGAACTTGAAGTCGTTGCGGCTCAAGATCGGTCTTGTGCAGCAGGAACCAGTCCTTTTCGCGGCGAGCATCATGGAAAACATTGCGTAGGGCAAGGACGGTGCAAGCGAGGAGGAGGTGATCGAGGCGGCAAAGACAACAAACGTGCACAGCTTCGTCAGCCAGCTGCCCGACGGCTACAAGACTACCGTTGGCGAGCGAGGCGTGCAGCTGTCAGGCGGGCAGAAGCAGCGGATCGCCATTGCTAGGGCGGTGCTCAAGGACCCGGCCATCCTGCTGCTGGACGAGGCGACGAGCGCTCTGGACACGGAGTCCGAGTGCGTGCTGCAGGAGGCGCTGGAGCGGCTGATGAAGGGTCGCACCACCGTGCTGGTGGCGCACCGCCTGTCTAATTGTTGTATTTTTTTTACTTGTTATTCTCGCTATACAATACATATTTTTTATTTTTAATTATTTTTTTTCTCCTCGTTTTCAATGTATTTTATATTTTCTGTCATTCTTAATTTTCTTGCGTACACTTAAAATAACAATTACTCCCTGGGTCCACATTTCTTGGGCATATTAGACCTTGGCACAATGACCAAGTGAAAAAACTGCCGTTTGCTTGCATGCCATCATTTCAGTTTGTGGCGTGATTACCGTGCTGATAATTAACTCCGCATGTGCATGGCCAGCTTGCATGAGCGTCTCTTGCATGCAGAACGTGTGGATCGTCTGTTTAATACTCGTATACGGGGAGAGCCGTAGAGGCAATCTACCAGCACTAACTGCGGCCCAGTAAATAGGAACGGAGGGAGTAACTTCAACTTTTAACATTTGTCTTATTAAAAAAATTTAATAAGTATCATATATTTTGTTATAATTTAATTTATCATTAAAACTTTTTGAATTACAACTTAAAATTTTTCATATTTAAACTAATTTTTTAAATAAGATAAATAATCAAAAGTTAAAATTTAAATTAACTGCGAGGTTACTCTTTTGCGGTTGGTGGTGGTCATGTAGCTGTAGATACTAGGGCAATCATGTATTCTTTTTCTCGTGCTATTATTCCTAAACTGAACACCTACCTGATCTGTATCTTCTCGCTGGAATGTATTACGAGGAAACTATTTTTCTGGCTCCCGCCTTTGTATTCAGCTGCATACACCGTGAAACCAATGGTGATCTATATCGGTTCCTTTTTAAAGCCAGTTTCAACACTCGCGGAACTGGGCCAACTGGCAAACCAGGACCAAATTTAGTAGTACTACTGTCCAAATTAGTAGAGACGAGGTGACCTTATGCACTTCGCGTGCCAGCCAAACTCTAATAGCTTCGTCGGTCGGTGGCACGTCAAGCTCCCTTCTGCTGCACGAAGGTACTCCAACGCGTACTTACTAATCTCCAATAGCCATGGCACACGCCTGCAGCACACCCTGCCTGTACACCTGGTCTTCCTAGTTGGTGCCATGTCATCGCCGATTACACTGTTGACATGGGGGCACCATGCAGCAAAACGACACCCACCGCTTCCTCTCTCCCTGTGCGCGGCAGGTTGCTGCGGCGACCGGGGACACGCCGCGCTCTCGCTCGCTGGCCGGCCGGCGGCCTCTGGGGCTCGTATCGGTCGTACGAGATCGTGCATGCGGGTAGGGCACACTCCATTGATGGAGTTTTGTCAGCTTGACTGGTTGTTTATTGCGTTCGTCAGTGGGTGATGTGGCGGTGCACCGGCTGATGCTGGATCCTCCGTCCTCCCCGACCGGTAGGCTGCCCGTTGCTAGAACGGCCACTGTTCCATCCGCCCGGCCCGATCCGCGCGGTATCCGCCGCACTGTTGCGCCCAGGTCGCCGCACTGTTGCTCGGCTGCGGCGGACTTCCCCCTTCCCCAACAGGCGAACAGCTCGCGGACGCGTGGTGCGTGGGGGTGCCGAGGTGCGGGACCATCGGTCCCGGCCTTCGACGCGGGGCGGTGGTTGGCAGGTGCACAGTGCTCTCGAGCCCCCGCCGGCATATCTCCTTGGAACGCTTGTTTACGCTGCGTGCGTGCATGTTGACTCTTGCGTGATCATCAGGGTTCTGACGAGTGAATGTGTCACGCTTGAGGCCACGTGAATCTCGACAGAGGCCAGGGTGCCACCGTTCTGTCTGGATGCGCGACCTGTGGTGTAGTACAGTGTATTGTATGGCGACGAGTATATACGGACACTATACTGTGCTCAAGTCTTGCTACATCGATACAACTTCTGTACAGTCTGAATATCTATCTGACGGTAAGTTAGAACAGCTGAAGCTGCATGCAGAGACGTTTCATCACTGTTCGAATTTCAGATGTACTGGATCTATTGAGCAATTCAATGGAGAACAGGGATCCCCCCGTACGTCGGCTAGCGATCGGTCGATGTAATGTGGCGAACAGGGATACCCCGTACGTACGCTGTCATCACGGAGACGCACGAACGGGAGCTGCATCATCACCACCACATCGATCTCCGTCGGTGAACAAGGCTCAGGATTCGAATCCAGCGCAAGCACGCGTTTTCTCCGCGAGTACGGAGTACTGTGCCCGTGCCACGTGTTGAGTGTTGTAGTAGCAAGCAGCGGCAGTCCGTCCGTTCGGCAGCAACAGCAGCAGGTGGCCCGGCCAGCGACGATCAACGACGCGGCCAGGAAGAGGCCAGCGACCTGCCCTGACGTGTTGCCCTTTTTGAGAGATGGCGATCTCCACATTGAACTTGCTTCCCGGAGCGAGGAGGATGAGGCGATCAAGGGAAGGGAACCAACCGTCCGGCGGTAGGTACGTTGCAACGTCGCACCTCGCACATGGAGATCGACGTCGATCGTCGATTCGGTCACTGCATGCCCCAACAACGGCGAGACGACCGTGGAATCAATGCCACTGGGCACGGCCGCGTCGTTCCCCCAACCGACGTGATCGCGTAGCCGCCTAGCCGGTCACTGGTGGTGGAGTACGTAGAAAAGGTGTCTTGGGACGGTTGGGTGCCGGGCCGCCGACCGCGTATGGCGGGCGACCCGTGACGAGGGGGGGGGGGGGGGGGGGGGGGGAGACGATCCAAACATTACCAGCCCGTGCGCGCGCGCACGCTCCGGATCCGCAGATGCTTTCGCTTCGTGTCGGGGACGCATGAGCTACTCCGCGCATCCCGCGGCCGCGAGCGTTTCTCGGCGCGCCCACGTGCGGCGCCTCGTGGCTGTCTCGTCACCGGCCAAACCCAGCCAATCACGCCCTTAGTAACTCGCGCGGCCAGAACGCGTCGAAGCCGATCGATGTCACTTCGAACCGCGCGTGCATGGAGAACACGCAGGACAAGGCCACAGAAATACTACAGGTCCAATCCAGTACTCCTTGAGTCATTGGAGTCCGGGACACGCACGGACCTCCGTGTCCCGCGCGCTTACCCAGTCGAGGGCGCGCGATTAATAAACGCGATGCGCTCGGCTCGATCGCCAGGCCCTAGGACGGCACACATGGTCGGCGCTGGCGGCACGCCGTGGCCGGCGTTCGCCTCTCCCGGCGCGCGCTCCGCGGTCCACCACACACACACACACACACCCCCGCCACCGACGGAAAAATCCCGGGCATGCCACTGCGCCGCGCTAGCTAGATCTCGTTGGTTGCGGGCGCGATCGAGTTCGTTAGAAACGAATCCACGAAACCGATCCGGTCGTCGCGCATGTGCCGAGGCGCGTGCGTATGCGTTGTGAGACAGCGCGCAGACGATGCTCTCTGGCCTCTGCTGCTGCTCGAGATGGGATCGGATCGCCAGATGCCATCGATCCGCTCCAATCACCAATCAGGAGGGCGAGCTAGATGGTTCGCAGAGAGAGGGAGAGCTCGCGTTCTAACTGTCCGCCAGTGTGGTCCAATCGATCCAGGGATGGTTCGTGGTCGGTCTTTGTCTTGACCGGGCCGGGGACAGACCGTCTTGTGCCATGTTGGGATGCTCTGGACCCTGGCCGCGCTCGCTTTGTTTAGTTCCGCCGAGGGGCCGCGTGAACTACTCCTGCATGCAGGCGGCGCGCGGTCTCGAAAGAATCATCGCGTCATGGTTGGCTGGTCTTACGTCGTCTAATCTAACGAGGATCCAAAGATAAAGCAGAGAGTCGGCACTCGATATCGATCGCGCCGTAGATACATGGACACTGATGCCAACATGCATCGTAGCGCTGCCACTTTCTTCAACCTCACTGATGTCAAAAGTTTCAAGCTGGCACTCTCAGACAGTTCACACCCCAGGTTTCGGATATGCCTAGCCTGCCAAGAACCGATCGAAGACACAAAGGGAAACCGACCAGCTTTTTACCTGAACGTGCCCTGATATGACGGCACAGATGCAGTTCACCTATACATAGCTCGTCCCTGTCATCAGTGGTGGTCACTATTGTTGCGGTTTCAGGTCACCGTTCAAGGGAAAATGTTTTGAGATCCCACAAGCTAGGTGGCGCTGGGGAACTGGACATATATCAGCCCCTTGGTTCCTCCAGAGATCACGAAACAGTGCGCTTGGTGTTGACTAACCATAATTTCACCAGGACCATCTCCACACCTTTCAGCTGGTATGGCATCTGCCGGTTATCACTACGACGTGTTCTTCTCGTCGCCCAACCGATCGTTGGAAGCCTAGCTTAAGGGAAGTCATAAACTGATAGTACCAGTCAAACTTATATAATTGGATATGTATCATGAGGCGATCGATGGACGAATCCAAGGGTGGTAGTTGGCGTATTTCTATACGGCGAACTGTTGCCGTCCACCCGGCACAGTTTCGAGACAGTTGCCACCACGTTGAAGGATGAAATACTCCATTTAGCTAGCCATGGGGAGAGGTTTCGAGCAACAAGGTGACGAGAAAGTCTACGTGGAGCGAGTTCGTGACACCAGCATGACCGATCGATCCGCGTCTGGGGCTCTACTAGCATTTGGTATCTCTGCAGTCTGCAGTCCACTCGCAGGACACGTGAACTCATTTTATACTCCTGCGGTACCGTCTTGCACCCCCACGCAGCTTGAGAAAACCCTAGGGTACATACAAGTCTTCCAGCATCCCTAGAAGTTCCCTGCCCGATGACTCTCACTGTTTAGTGTTTACCGAGCAAATCATTTGTAAACAGTCTCCGATACCGCTGATCACAAGAGCTCTCATTGTAGTCCAGCACAAATAATATGGGATACAGAGAGTATTTGCTATAGTACTAGTCTAGAGTTAGACCACCAGATGGAGCAAGCACATGTATTTCATTTTTCTTAGACGCCCAATAGACGCACATACATGACTAGGAAGTAGGAACACATTCACGCACGCCCAATATGTTTACAAGAAAATTTATTCCACAAATACAATTTACAAGTAAATTCTTTTCACATACCATATCGACATGTAAACAAATTTACCACTCTTCTTTTCACAGAAAAAAAAAACACAAGATGCTGGTACAAATGACCAATACTAAAATTAAGGAATCCATCGGTGCCTTGCACGCATGCTCGGCAGATCCAGGAGAGCCACATAATGCATAGAAAAACCCGCACATAGGACAGACAAATCCAGAGGCGGCAATTATACAAGTACAGAAGAAATCAACACTTGGTAGCTCTCCATGCTCACAGTCCATACCTCAGACGTCTTCCTCACACATTATAACTCTCGCTTTCGCTCGGTCTCCTTCCTCTAGCGGTCCGCGCGCAGTCTATCTATCTGCTCACCCCGTACCGATTGGCTCCCCCATCCACCATCACTGTGCCGAGCTAAAGCGCCCATGCCTTCTCGTTATATATACCGCTTATCTGCTACTGCAACCGCCACTCTGCTGCATTAAAACTACCAGCAAGCTACTAGCTCTCTTGCTGATTCCTTCTACTCACACTACTGAACTGTCTAGCTCTGCGTATTTTATCGGATTTCAGTAAAAAGCAGCATGTCTAGCAGCCGGAGGTCACGCCCACGGCGCGCCGGTAGCTCGCTGTCGTCGTCTTCGTCGAGGACGATCTCGGAGGACCAGATCTCCGAGCTCCTGTCCAAGCTTCAGGCGCTGCTTCCGGAGTCTCAAGCTCGTAATGGCGCTCATAGGGTAAGCTAGCACTGTGATGTTGTTCAGCCTGTTTATTTTCCTGGACATACATACTACACATGTAATTGAATCGACCTCTTGCCGTAGCTATGTGACTAAGGTGTAGTAGTAGCTTGCTAGCTCACGAAGTGATGAATCTGAGTGCAGGGCTCGGCGGCGAGGGTGCTGCAGGACACGTGCAGCTACATCAGGAGCCTGCACCAGGAGGTGGACAACCTCAGCGAGACGCTCGCCGAGCTGCTCTCCTCCGCCGAGGTCACCAGCGACCAGGCCGCCGTCATCAGGAGCCTCCTCATGTGATCCCTTGCCAAATTAAGGCCGGCGCCGCCGCTGTTAGACCGTCAGGCATGCCTATAGCTTACCCATCACCTTACCTTAATTAACGCTGCGCGGCATGCTTAGCAGCCAAATTAGCTGTCTAGTGAGGTATACTTAGCTGCTGCTAGAGAAGTGTGTAATTCTTGCATTACCTTTTTCTTGTGACGTTTTCATTGTACGTCGATATATTAGTGATCGGCCTGGTAGTTATTTTAACTGCTTGGGCCGACACGGATGAGCACACCGTAAGTTTAAATTATACTAGAAGATGCTACTACTGCTAAGCTAGATCTTCGTGTTGCTGCTGCACTTTTGAGAAGGCTAATGATGAGCCATTGTTTATTGCGTTGATGCTTTAAATTAAGATGGCTTGGCTCTCTAAATCTGTTTTTTTATGGGCCCTGCATAATAATTATTGCAAACCTTGGATGTGCTAATTTGTGTTGTTGTGTCCTTTTGTGTTCATCTGATTTTGGAGTTTAAAGAGAGGATTATTTGTACCTCTTCGTCGCTTAACTAACTTTGGACGTACATATATGATGAAGTCGTCGCTTAACTAACTTATAGGATGCCCTTTTCTTCCTACATATAATAGCAGTACAATGTGGAATTGTGACTCTCCTGACAAGTCCAATTTCCGCGTCCATTTCGGAACTATTCCTCCATGCATATCATGCACTTGTCTCAGTCAGTGCTCACAAGAGCTCAGTAAACAAGTTTCAGTATTAAAATTAACATAACTCAACACATGTCCTGTATTTTGGCATACAATTAAGTGCAGGAAAAAGGCATTGCATGGATATTCAAAATCATGTTTGATCAAGCAGTACATTGTTTTCATCATATTTAGCAAACTAAACGGAGTACGCACTATTGCAAATGATGCAGATGTGGATGCATGCATGGACCATAATATATCAGTATATGCAATCATATTACTGTATAATTAGTGGGGCGTCAGGGAAGCAGGAAAACAAAGATACACCGTACGGCCTTGACTGCAACTGTGCAACTAATCTCGCCGCGCGCAGAACCTAACAGGACCGAATTAAGCCATGGTCCTTACGATTATTTAGCAACGGATACATGAAAATACTCCCTATGTTTTTAGATTGCTTTCAACAGTGTAATAATTCTAGTTTAAATTTAAACTAAGGACAATAATGTAAGAACGGACCAAGCAAGCTGTATGATTTATACTCACTGAAGAACGTACGTGCACTGTTTTTTTTCCAATAATTAATAATCCTGTACAAGTTTATATTCTAAAAAACAGTACAATGTTCTTTCAGGATGTATACCTTCAATTGAAACATACCAAGTTCTTCGCAAAAAAAAAAAACATAACAAGCAAGAAAAAAGGAGTACGCTGTGTTATGTAAAATAGAAACTACTGTGTGGAGTATGATAAGTTCCTGATCGTCTTCTATTGCGGCTCCTATAAAAGCAAAGCATGTACTCGTAGTCTAGAAGCTTTTTTGCTTTGAGTGACAGGCAAAACAAGCGGCAGACGAAAAAATTGCAGATGAATTCAGGGTCTGGACAAAGAAACCGTCTTGGGCCACAAGATTCCACCTGGGCCTTGACCCAGTCGAGCGAGCTGTCTCCTCCTGGACTCATCCTAGATTCGATCCACACGGCGCTAGATGCGATAGAAGAGGCGTGCTCGCGGCCGACATTATCCCTCAGTCCCTCCGTTCCTAAATTTAAAAATGGAGAGTATATAATTAGAAATAAATATTCAAATAATGTCTCAGTTGTTCAGTTGAAAAAAAAACAATTTATCGGTTGTTGCATGACGGTGAAACACCAAAATATGTGACTCCACATATATTATTGTTTGATTATATCAATAGCAAATGACGTGATGGCCATTGCTTTTCGAACAAGCTATTTGTGAAGAAATGTTGCAAATCGAGTTAAGTGAACGTGCAGTCATGTTTCTGACTTTATGCTCATTTCATATTCTTGATGATAAGTCTTGTCTTCCCCTGTTCCAATGACTTCTTCATTTGTTTATCTCTAGTCTGTTCAATCATCTATGCGGTGCATATTTATTCATTTTGTTCATATACAATCCTTCAACGAGCTTCTGAACAATGGCAACTTTTTGTTGACTGGAGCTGGAGAAATATTTAATCTGGATGATATTACTTCCTCCATAACAAATATCTTGTTTCTGAAGCTTTGAGCAGAAATGGATCAACAAGGCCGAACAGTTTCACTTCTGTTTCCTTTATTTTCATACACAAAAACGCCTATTGAAATTCTGCTATAATGCTCTTCACACTGTACAAAAACGTACGAAGCTAACCCAGAAACATTTATATGACCTAAGTACAAAAACACCATGTTGGCCGTACAAGAATCAGCAGCAACAGACCGGGCATCTGATGAGGCCATTCTCATTGCAATCGGGGCATCGTCGGAACTCGCCGGCGTCGTGATACGTGTCACCTACGTCGTCGTCCGCGACAAAGATCTTGCAGCTGCCGTAGCACGTCTCGCACGGGACGAACCGGATGTCGCCGCAGGCCGCACATGCCTCCATGTACCCGAGCTTGCGCACCGGCGCGGCGTCGCACCCTTCCAGGGCGCGCCCGAGCTCGCCCGCCTCGTGCAGGTAGTGCACGTCCTCGGCGCCGCCGAGGTACTTCCCGTTGACGAACACGCGGGGGAGCGTGGCGCCGGCGCAGCCGAGGAGCTCCGCGAGCTCGGCCCGGAAGACGGCGTGCATGGAGACGTCGCGCTCGTCCAGGCGCACGGCGTAGCTGCGCAGGATGCTGCGCACGGCGCAGCAGTCCACGAACGTCTTGCGCACGCCGCGGAGGCTGGTGAAATACACGACCGCCTTTCGCGCACCCCCGGGCGGCGACAGGGGCGACACCTTCGGGTCACGGGCGCTCGTGCTTCTCCTCCGCTCGATCTTTTCTTGAAACGCGTTGATGCGGGCACGGACAATGCCGGATAGCTCCGGCATGTCGCCGGTGGCCGGCGACATTTGCGTGTCAACGTCCTTGTTCCTCTCCCGTTGCACAGGTTTCTCCTCCACGGATGACACACCTGTAGGTTGTTGCGACGGTGACGTTTCCTCCAGAGCCTCCCTGAATCCGGATAGTATCTCCGGGTCAAAGTCCAAGGCGACGGGTATATCCGTATCAACCTGCATCCACGGCGGCGGCGGCGCCGCCTCCACGACGCACACTTGCCCGTGCGACGATGCATTGAGTGACCAGCTCTGGGGCCGCACGGCGCGCGGCGTCGGCCCCTCCTCGAGGCCAGCCATGAGCTCCCACGCGTTGATCACCTCGGGCTCGTTGGGTGGCGTGAGCGTCGGTGTGCACGGCTTCACGCGCCGCTTCGCCACGTCCTCGTCGGGGAGCGCCACCTCCGCGTCGCGCTCATGCTCTCTTTTCATCATCTCCTCGACGGACACAGAAAGAGTCCTGTACTTGTGCGAGCCGGTGTGACTGCCATTGTTGCTCGCGAGGCGGAGGGTGCCCAGCATCGACACGGCCCGCGACCGCAGCCGCTGGCGGTCGACGGAGGGCATCGAGAAGCTCCGGTGGGCGCGGGGGCTGGCGCCAACCCAGACCATGTCGCGCCGCGCCTCCGAGGAGGTCGCACACCCCATCGCGCCGGACAACACGGCGCCTGGACGCGCGCTAGCGCTCAGAATTCTTCCTTCCTTACGCGCATATGCACGCACACATCGATCGATGAACCGCAATTGCAACCAAGGATTTAGCAGAGCTCTTGTGGCTGGAGACGATGGCAAGGGAATGAATGGCTCTTGGGAGTGCACGGGAGCTAAAGGTGGCGCGGTTTCATAGGACGCAATTGATCCGGCGGTTTGGCCAAGCTTAATTAGTCCATGAAACTGGCGGAAGACAGGAACGGAAGTGGCAAAAATAGGTGGCGATGAAGCCATGGAAGCTAGGTGCCGGGCCTGCCGGCCGGTACTTTGATTCTGCACTACGTTCTTTTTCCAGATATTATTAAATATCTCTTGTTAGGGAGAAAATAAAACGGATGGTGAGTTGGTGGTAGGCACGAAGAAGCGCTTTTACCTGATATAAATTGATTTGAGAAATGCTTAAAGGAATAAATGGAACTGGCCAAACACCGACGTTTGTAATCGTGTTATTATATCTGTATCTGTATATATATGTCTGAAATTAATAATTCTGTTGGAATGAGGTGTATAAATTTAAATCGCATTATTTTGCAAAGGACTTAGGATTAAAATATAAGGTGCATTTTTGAGCGCTGCCAGAAACGATGATCACCTTAATGGCATAAGGATGGCATGGTGTTTGAGCCTGTTATCTGTATTCCCTACAAGTGAATTTTATCACTTTGTTTCCAAAAAAATCCTTGTAATTATGCACGACTTGTGCTCGCAAAAGTTGTCATTTGGAACATCTCGACTCTATGTATTTAAATTTGGCTAATTGTAATTTGTCGGCATGTTTATCTGATCAGAAAGGATGTTGCCATTTGGAACAGTTATGACCACGACAGGCATCCTAATTCCATGGTACGCGCTCAAAATGTTCGACTTAATGACTCAGAGGCATCCTACTTCCCGGTGTAAATTCATTTGGACGGAAAGAACAAAGGGAAAACAGAAGAGCAGAAGGGCCACCAGTGTTCCGACTTTTGCCTTGAACTCTGGGGTTTCAACTTTCAACAGGATAGGACAGACGTAGGTTTTCTTTAATCGTTTCTATGATATGTCAGTGCTAGGTAACATAAGCTCAATCTGAAGAGAATTTCTAAAAGAGATTGTTCACATGCATCTAGCGCTGATTACTCCGTATCAGCGTTAGGTCAACTTAACACCTTTCAGCTCACTGGTCTTTGGTAATAAAAAGCAAATTTAACATACATAATCCTGCAGAATTATGGTATAAACTACATAAGGCAATCCTGAAAAGTCTGATGAAACTTCCTCGGACCTGTGTTAGCTATGCGCTGTTCTGACTTGATACATCTCCAGCGGTGATGCATATCTACACTACACATTTTCTAGATTTCTGCCTGACTGTTTGTTCTCCCCTCAAGATCACAGACTTATTTGGTGAAGCCCATGACGTTCTGTATGCCGGTGCTCTTGAGCCACGTCATGCCGTCGATGAACACTCCGGCCGTGAAATGCGTCGCCTCCGCCTGGCCGATGACGCCGCGGTACCCAGGCCATGTCACCCTCTTGCTGGTGCCGGCGCCAGGGCCGGTGTTGGCGTACTCGGCGTAGTAGAGCGTCTTGAGAGCGAAGTCGCCCATCCACTCCGCCCAGCCCTCCGGCTTGATGAGGTCCCCGATGGTGCTCTCCATCACCACCGTCCTCGCGTACTCCTTCCACGGCCGGCCGAGGTAGGAGGCGATCTGGAGCCGGGTGGGGAAGAGCGCGTCTTCCGGCACGATGCGGCAGCTCTGGAGCACGATGCCGGTGGGCATGTTGGGGTCCGTGCGCCCCTGCGCGGTCACCATGTTGGCTTGCATGTCCATGGGCTTGCGCACGGTCATCAGGCAGTTCTGGAACAGCGCCGCCGAGTTGCCGAAGATGAAATCGACGGTGCCCAGGATCTCGCAGTTGCGGAAGAACTGCCGGTTGGCGTGCACGTACAGGGTGTCCTGGTACGCCTCGAACCGGCAGTTGAAGAACACCGACATGTCGCCCTGCACGTGCAGCGCCACCGCCTGGTGCGCCTCTGGCCCCGCCGTGTTCACGAATCCCATCGACTTGCAGATGAACCCGTTGCCCTCTGCAGCTGCACGCACAAACAAAGTACGGTGTAATAACCATGCATGCAAAGGTGTGGCATAAAAATACTGATGTTGCCAAAGACGAGGGAGCTAGCTTACAGAAAGTGCGCGTGGCAATGGTGGCGAAGCCGCCGGCATTGCTCCTGTCGCCGATGACGCGCGTCTTCGTCGGCCCGTCACCGTACATGAATATGTTGCCCATGTCCTTGGTGATGGTCACGTATTCCTTGTAATCGCCAGCCTTCACGTAGATGGCGTAACGGCCCTTGAAGTCTTTGGGTATGGCGTTGACGGCTTCGTTGATGCTCTTGAAGTTGCCGCTCCCGTCCTGGGCGACCACCACGTTGGGCTTCTGGAGGGTAGGCAACTGCAGGAGCCTTCGTTGGTTGGCCGGTACCCACTCCGGGAAATCGCGGGACGGCACCCCGGTGCCCACGTCGTCGATCGTGCCAACGATGTTCGTGGTCAGTACCCTGTGGTTTGGGTCAGGATGCCCGGATGTGGTGCTGTTCATTGCCTCAAGCTGGCCCTTGATCCCGGCGGTCATGTCGATGATCTGCGTGAGCGTGGTTGACAAGAGGTGGCGTGTTCCGGCGAGTTCGTCAGGGATCTCCGCCGCGAGAAGGTGTCGGTTTACCTCGGCGGACATGCGGGCGATGCCATCGACCTGAATCGATAGCAGGCGGCGCCTGCTGTCATGATCATCGGTGGCGGCATCGTCGGACGGCATGCTTAGCAGCCGCCGTCCAAAGGGATCAGTCTCATTGGATACGCTGCTGAAAACGCCAAGAAGGCGGCGCTTTGCGTCGTGGGACATCGCGGAGATCTCATCCACGGTCTCCGACAAGAGGTGACGGCTTGCATCCGTCACGCCCGCGATCTCGTACAGCTTGTCCTCGACAGGCAGAGGCCGGCCCCTGCTTTTCTCGCCTGCGGTCTCACTCGTCTGCCAGCCAAGAAGCCGGCGAGTCGGTCCTGTCGTGGAGCCGTTCATTTTTTTTGCTTGCTCCGGCAGGAGCTCACCGAGGCGGGTAATGATGGCGAGGGCGTTGCTGCTGAGCTCGGTCGAGTTCTGCAGCACCTTGTCCATGGCCTCCTTGAGTTCCGGCTTGTCGAAGCCGTCGGCGCAGGTGTAGATGTACGTCATGACGCCGGAAAGCCAAACTCGGAGGTCTTTGACGTGGCCAACCACCTCCTCGGGCTTGAGCCTCGCCATGTCCCTGAGTTCTTCGGTGGCGTCGTCCAGGAGCTTCTTGCACACCTCCATGGCGCTCTTGGTCACGTTGCCCTTGGCGTCCTTGCCGATATGCTCGGAGCGCTCGAACGCGGCGGCCACCTCGTCGAGCGCCACGTTGAGGGCCGCCCGGAGGATGTCCTCGGGGCTGGCGCTGTCGTTCACAACGGGCTTGAGGCTCTGCTCGCACTTGGCCGGGTACAGCGTCGAGGAGCAGATCGCCCCGAGCTTGACGCTGGAAGACATGGCGTCATTGCTGCCCTCCCCTTTCTTGGAGCTGGTGACGGCGGCGATCGTGCCAATGACAGCGACGATGCCGACGGCGGCGATGACGCTGGCGACGGCGACCTTGTTGGCCATTGGGCACGTTGCAGTGGAACAGGGTGTGCATCAGAGTCGCAGCGAGGATTATGTAAGGCATGCATGAATCTCTCGCGTGGCCCGGCGCAGCGTGTGGACGAGAGCAGTTCTTGGTGGCTCTTCCTCTGGTTTGGGTTGAGTTTTGCCGTTTAAGGCTATGGCTGGGAATAGCAGAACGATGCTCCCGCCGACGCCGCGCGTTCTCGCTTCTCAGGCGGGAGGTGAGGTCAGCTCCCTTCTCGAGCTAGCACCGCGGCTTCTCGTCAAGTTTGGGCTGGCTTGGCCAGATATCTCCTCTCGCGTCCCACCGCTTGGTGGAGCCTAGAGTTCGTTGGGCTGAGCCTCTCGAGCCATTACCGCGCGGCCCATTGATGGCTAATGGCAAATTGAACCTGTCAAAACTGATCAAACGATATTTTTTTCTAAAACAATTAGTGAAAATGAAAAGGAAAATTTCCATCTGGGCACCAATAGAAAATATCGTAGCTTGAGTGTGCAAAAAAGAAAAAAAGGTCACAGAGTGATTACCTTGATAGCTGATCAAGTATGCATAAAGTGCTTAGTATCACCGAGAGTTCCCCCAAACACTTCACATTGCATTTAAGAGTCACAAAGAGAGTGCTTCGGACAGTGACACATGCCACGTGAAGTGCTTGAAGGGAACTCCTGGTAACACCAAACTTGGATCATCTTTATATCACATGCTATATATTGTACCGGGTGACATTACGTACTAAATGCTTGGCGATAGTGACACCAAGAGTTCCCCAAAACACTTCACAAAAGTTCTCAAATTGAGCATTGCCTCGTGAAGTGCTTGCAGGGAACTCACGGTAATACCAAGCGTGGTTCATCAAAACCTATAGCAAATGTATGCCTTAGCTTAAATGTTTGATGACACCGAGAGTTCCCCCAAACACTTCACAAAAGCACTAAGAATAGTGTCTCGTGAAATGCTTGAGGGAAACTCCTGGGGACAGCAAACGTAATTCTCTCTTCACTATCGTCTTATATCACATGCTGGCCTACAACTAGAAATCGCTGGTTACCATCCGGAGTTCCCCCAAACTCTTCACTGTGCTCAGTTCTTACATGGCCCATGCATGCATACCAGCATGAAATCAACTGTAGCAACTGAAGTGGTTTGAGAAGAACTCCAGGCGACAACCAACCAAATTATATAGGACGAACTCTTACTTAATTTGCTGTGGACTACTTCGATCACTTGTTTAATCCGCCCTGTTGATGAGCTCAGAAGTGACTGCTATTTATAAGTCTACAGTTCTAAAGGGAGAGCTAGCTGCTGTTTCTTGCGGAGTGTACGTGGTTCTTGGCGTAGGCAGTGGATGGACTCAGAAACGCACCTAGACGTGATGCGGACCAGGTTAACGGAGTTGAAGCTAGAGCGAAGGGAATCTCTCAGCTCTACGGCCCGAGCAGTTGTGTCTCCGATCAAGCCCCGAATCGCGGAAAGGACATGGAGCAAAAGCTCCCCGCGTGAAAATTCCCTTATCTCCAGCGCAGAGCCGGGTATTGTGTCGCACGTCGCATGATTCCTGGCCACGTGCATTTATTTCACGACATGCCTAGCTAGACATGTTCTGATTTCTGAAGAAAAAAACATTTTCTTTTCACCTCAACGATTAATTGTGTGTGTATCAAAGGCTCTACAGGTGTTATTTACTGATATGCAGGATGACAGAAGGTGTAAAAGATTGTGCAAATAGAGCAGGAAACAAGGCAATGCACAAAGCCTAGTGAGAAAGAAGCTGAAATTTCTGATATGATCACTTTAGGTGGTTCTTGAGACATCACATCATATAATTCACATATTAATAGTACACGGCTACAAGCTAGCTAGCTACTAGTTCCCATGCACGGCAATCGTCCGTGGAACCGATATGTTCGGCAGTAGGAGTATTCAACAAGATGTTAGGACGACTCAAACAAATATTTTTTCGAACACTATAGCAATCATATATGTAAACAATGAGGAAACACAATTACCTAATTTAGGTATTTCTAGCAAATTGTCCAAACCCAGTCCCAGTGGGCTAGTTGTGCCACTTTGCGCGGCTGTATGGGCAGGCAGCATAAAGCGGGGAAAAGCGCTGTGGTGCCAAGGACGGGTGACTCGACTCGAATTCTCAAATCCCAAAAGGCCAAAACTACGGAGTACTCTATGGGAAAACTAAAGAGAGCGTCCAGGTTCAGTGTACGCGTTTCCTGTCATTTCCGCGATACCTTTCTCAAACCTTAGTACCTGACAAGTTTCAAAGCTAGGGAGTCCAATTTGCCTCGATCCCATCGATGGACTTGATTAGAGGGATAGAGGCGGATGTTTGCATTATAAGTAGCTTTGGATCAGCATCATTTGCCAAGCCGAAATGCATCGGGAACTATTCTTCTTCAGGCTGTACGTAGCCTGACGGAGGTCTCCCATGGAGTTCCTTCCTCCATTCACTTCATGGCGCCTATTCGTTGCTCCTTCAGGTAGAGTGGGTTGAATTTAGTACGAAGTAGTAGTTTATTTATCATAAAACTCTTGAGGATATGGATTAGCCTATAATTATCCTCATGAGTATTTGTACCTTGATCATATCAACGCAATGTACCGATGAGTAAAGATCCAAGCTTTGTTTCTGTATCCTTCTGCGTTTTTCCAGACGTCTGCGTTTCTGTTCTTGCTATCGCCAGCAGGGATTGCGTTTCTATGTGCGCCTTCTAGAGTAGCTCTTTGCAGTGACATGGAAATTGAAGTTTCGATCCTCCTATCTTGCTTGTAACACGCATTGAAAGACAAAGTGTGGATCCTTATATCTTGCCTTAACGGTAAAGATCAGGTTTCTACAGCTGCTTGGAGATTATATATAATCATAAGATTCTAGTGCCTTCACTCAATATCATTTTCTAGTATAATGTATATGTGATAAATATTCCCCCCGATACTCTCAGAAAGCCGGCTCAAGTCAGGATTTAGGACTACGGTATGATCTAATTCTCGTGTAATTTTTCCTCTGAACTTACCACACGCGGTCAAGGTCGTGCAACATAACCACAAAACCTCGCAAATTAGTCCATAACAAGCTACAACGGCATTTCCTAACCACAACGGTGCAAGTCGGAAAACAACAACAACAACGGAGCATCGGAGGTACTGTACAACACGATCTGCAATAAACAAGGCATGCAACAGAGCAAACCACACAGGAAAACGGAAATAAACATTCATTCACCTAAGCATAGTTAATTAGAGGAGCAGAGTGAAAAAGCACTTACGCTACTAGGTTTCAAGTTTCCTTCACGAACCATGCTATTCTACAGACTGAGCTGTTGTGCTCCATACTAGGCTCCTAGCTATGCCAGGATCACATAACTAAGAGCCTTCACACATCCGCCTTGACCATAACCAACCAGAGTAATATGTACATGACTGGATAACAAATCGAAGAGTTCTAGCACACTTCCGTCTCAAACTTGAGACAGATCCCCATGCTGAAGAGCTCCTGGTAGAGCAGCTTGGCACCATATGGAACATTGACCCTAACTATGTTCTCTGAGGACTTGCAGAAGCCACAGTACGGGCCACGGATCTTTTTACCTCCTGGAACGCACCTCATGATAACATTAGCCACCCGCTCACAGGTCTGACAGACATGCATCCGGGAGAAGTCACTGAGCATGAAGAGCCGCTCATGGAGGTTGGCAGCTGCCCCATGGGCAAGGAGGCAATCGCGTTCCATTTCTCCGAACTTAACTCCACCAAACCTTTTCCTGTCGGCAACAGGCTGCCTTGTGAGTGGGTGCACTGGTCCGGTGTTCCGGAATTTCACCTTATCTTCAGACATGTGAATCAGCCTCTGGTAAAAGGTAGGGCCCATGAAAATCAAGGACTGCATCCTTTCACCTGTACGGCCATTGAGAACACTTTCGGCTCCCCATGGTGAAAATCCAGCCCTAAAATGAAATAGGATGCTTAAGTTTTGGAAATAAGTCACAGAAGAAAGTCTCAACATAGGCCCCGGTAGCAGAAGAAAGTCAAAAGTGTATTTATCTAAGCAAAAAAAAAAAAAAAAAACTCAGAGCCTATTTATCTAAGCCATTACACCCAATCATCTAGAGTATGATGTGAACTAATGCCAAAATGCCAGTGCACAAGTGCATCAGCTTCAAATCTGGTGACACTCCAGTTCAAAAAAAAAGAAGCATCAATTCGTGCATACTCTCCATTTTTAAAATGTTGTCATTAGGATAAGAATTCTAGTTCACTAAAGTTGTTGTCCTAACAACAAATTAAGAACAGAGGGTGTATCTCAGTAATTCAAGAGCTAGATAAAACTAAAAAGGCATTATAAAAAAACTAAAAAGGATATCTATATACAAAATATCAAATGAAACAACACTACGTACATATTAGGAAACATGCACTACATATTTACCTAATTGACTTATGTGCATTTTTTTTCTTTTTGCTCTATATGTGGTAATTGACCTAAATGAGCCCAAAGCACAGATGCATTTGGTGATGCACAAGATACTTAAAACATGTCACTTAAAAATGACAGCATCCTTATCTATTACAAAAGTTCAATTAAAAAGGATCAATAAATTTCTTAAAAAACGATGCTGACCCTTTGAAGCATTTCATCTATGCCTCGAGAAGAGGATGGATACTAAAACATCAAAGCAACTAATTCATCTTCTACAAAATCGAAACACTTACTTGTGCAATTGTTCAGCAATAACATCAACTGATGCTGTGGTAAACGGTGTTGCATATCTCATCGCACCTCCAAGAGCTATTCCCTTTCCCAGTGCAGCTTCAAGCAGCTGTCCCGGAGTTTGACGTGTTGGAAAGGCATGTGGATTTATAACAATATCCGGGACTATTCCTTGGTGGGTAAATGGGAAGTTTTCCTGAGATTCCAGAAAGCCCACAACACCTTTCTGGCCATGCATGCTGGAAAACTTATCTCCAAGGCATGGTGACCGAACCTGAAGTCAGAAAAGCCACTGAATTTATATGACCAACAAAAACTAACACAAGAACGTGAAAGATACAAGAAGTTTGCTGCATCCACAACATTATTAAGCTGCCTACCAACACCATTTAAGTGTTTAGCAGAAAAAAAAAACAAGATCTCAAAACACTGTACAGAAAGGAAAGGAATTGGCTGTCAGCCAAACCAGGTCACCAACCTGTCTGAGCCCACACATTTCTCTAAATCATTGTCTCGTGTAGTCCCTCTATGTGATAGGGTCAAGTTGGATGAGGTGAATTGTTGGTCTCACAAAAGGCAATAAACTCAACCAAATTTGGCTTATGCATGCATGAAGTAAAGGAATCCCTCCCTCAATAGTCACTACCATGGCCTATGTGGGTGCCCATACTTATCTTCCATTATCTCATCTCAGTAGAAAAAGGTACATAATTCATGATTGAAAAAAAAAGGAAAGTCAATACAACCAAATGAAATCTCTCAACCTCAGCAACAGACTCATCTAAGAAACACTGCAGTTGTTGGTAGTTTCTGTAAGATAACCAGTGGAACAGTGGGGATCAAGAGAAATAAGATTGGTACATTTGCTAGTGAAGCCAGAGTTCAAGTAGTGTGCTAAATAAATGATACTTCCTTGATAGAGATAAAAGCTACTTACCTGTCTTAGACTAACTACAGCAAAATTCTTCCCTTCATCATTTGCTGAAAGTAATACTTTCTGTACCATTCCTTTTTCAGTATGCTTCAGCTTAATACTGTGGTCTTCTCCAGTTACCGAGACTTTCCCGATAACAATATCATTGGTCTGAAGACTTGCACCAATGTATGGTAAGCCATCATCATCAAGATTGTCAACACGTCCCCTTTTACTTTCCATCTTTCCAAAGTTTATCTTTTCCTTCAATCTCAGCCGTTTGACTCCATCTTTGTTATCTACTTCTGCCTTATAACTGCGGATGTGCTCTGTCCTAAACATACCTCGTTCAAGAGAGGCCTTATTCATAACCAGGGAATCCTCTTGGTTAAACCCCTGATGAACATTGACAGCCACAATCGCATTTTGGCCATTGAAATATTCTGGCCTAGCAAATTCATCTCTTCTTCCAAGAGCATAATCTGATCTTCCAATACAATCAGCTACAAATGTTTTGAAAAGAGGCTTCTGAGGATAAAATAGCTGATGAGAAAGGGCATCAACTCTGATGAGAGGACTTGTTGTAGAGTAACCAATAGCTTGTTGGGAGTGTTTTTCAGATTGATACAATACTCGCCTAGCAAAATTGTGGTTTGCAAAAGGAATAATACCACAACTTAATCCTAGAAGAAAAGAAGGATCCAGTTCACAATGAGTATAATCAGCTACCTCTCCTTCACTACCAAACAAATGCCTGATTCCCCAGGCACATTTTATAT
>BCLG01001075.1:55691-81120 GCA_001602295.1 Zoysia matrella | reverse complement strand
CCCCCCCCCCCCCCCCCCCCCCACAAACCAAAAAAAAAAACTCTTCAGCAAAATATACTGCATTCCGTTCCTAGGTATAGAAACGCTCCGTGGTGCTAACTAAATTCGGTCTCGCGTGGTGAAGAATAAGAATCTAATGGTACGGCTGTTGGATGTATCGGATTAACAGCGAAACACCCTGCAAACACATCCTCGACCAGAGGCGGACCGAAGTCACCGAACAATAGAGCAAGGTAGGTCCAGCAGAGAGATCCCCCTCTCCTCCGAGAGATGGAAATCCCCCTCCTAAACCCCATAACATAGCATCCCGGACTGGGACGAAATCGCCCCGCCCCCGCAAAGGGATCAAACCAACACCGCAATGTCCCGCTAAATGTCAGCAACAAAAGCAAGAAAGGAGGATTCCCTGGAGGATGGGGGAGAAGAAATCGGCTTCGTCTCTCACCTGGAGAAGGCGCGAGCCGCACAAGACGCTGCGCTGCTGTGGAGGGGGCGACTGGGGAGTGGGGACTGGGGAACAAAATCGACTAACTTCACGAGACCGAAGGCCGCATTACACGTCGCGCTCTCTTCAGCCGTTGCGCCTAGGCCAGCGGGCAGCGGCGCACGCCTCGTTTCTCGCTTGCTGCGGGGCCCAATTCGGCCCATCAGCGGCAGGACGCGGACGCTCTCGAGAAGAACGCCGTGAGGAGGGAAAATAATCCCGGTCGTTTGGCGCGTACGAGGCAGTAGAAGAAAAGGAGCCACTCAAAAAAAAAAATAGTGGAAAACAGGGATCATTTGGAACGTGAGATTCGTTATTTTTCTGTTTTTTTCATAAAATTGAACTAATTTTTACGAAATTTTTGTAAAGTTTTTACATTCTAAATAGGGTTTAAAGACGCTCTCCTTTTTAATATGTCCAAGATGGAAGAAGTGGCAAATACAGTGTCACCTTGAATCCAATAAAGTAGTAATCGTAGAGCCAGAACCGCGTGAAGGCCATTGAAGCCCGCGAAACATGAGTCGAAAAACACTAAGGCCTTGTTCGGTTCTCTCCTCACTCAAGTGGATTAGAAGAAAAATAAATTCATTACTCTCTCGATCATTTTCTCAAAATCGAACAAGGCCTAAATCTGGCTGAAGCAGAAGAATGCATAGGAAGAACCAACGATTTCATTGAATTGGGATGCTAAATCACAAATACACAAAAGCTTATATATAAGTTCAGAATCCAGCTTCAAGCAATGAAGCTCTATACAGAAGTTTAATATAAGTTCAGAATCCAGCTTCGAGCAATGAAGCTCTGACTATACTACATACAAGAATCATACTAGCAGAGAGGCGTGTAAAATGGCCTCAATTCCTTTATGCGGGACACCTTTCAGGCTTTGGAACCACCAGGATCACCTCCGAGGTTGCCACCAAGGAAGGACATCAGTCCTCCACCGTGCACCCTTCCCTCGGGCACGACGAGGCCGAAGCCCAGGCTCCCTCCGTCCTCCGGACCGTTGCCAGCGAGGCCACACAAAGAAGAGGACCTCAGTGAGCCAGGAACCAGCACCTGATGAGGGATCAGTAGCTTGCCGCTGCTCTGCATGTCTCCCGATGAGTCGACGCAGTCCGACCACGCACCATGGTCCGTGTTGGTGCCCGCTGCTGAGGAAGTAGAGGCGACGCCGCTGAAGAAACCAGGCAGGAGCAAGTTTCTTCCTTGTCCAGGATCGTGATCCTGCATCGAAGCCGTCAGGGTCGTGTGCGCCGCGCACAGGCCGCTCCGGCCCCTCGCGAACTTCTCGCAACCGGTGCTCCAGGCGCATCGCTTCCCGCCGCCATGGGCCTTGCACAAGTACGTGCTCCCCTGCGCGCTCTTGTCGCAACCATCGAACCTGCAACGCTTGCCACCACCGTGCTTCACGCAGCAGTCGGAGCGACCGCGCGCGCTCTTGGTGCACCCTGGGGCGATGCAGCGCTTGCCCCCTCCATGCGCCACGCAGAAGCTAGTTCCGCCGTGAACGCTCTTCGGGCACACCCCACCTCCCTCGAAGAGGCACCTCTTTCCGCCGCCATGGCCTTTGCAGAATGGCGTGCTGCCCTCGGCGCCTCTGGTACAGCCTTCGAACATGCACCTTTTGCCTCCACCATGGGACTTGCAAAAGATGGTGCTTCCTTGTGCCCCCTTGCTGCAGTTTGGATACTGGCACCGACGACCGCCTCCATGCGAGATGCACAGCCCAGGTTGTCCTTCCGCACTCCGAGTGCAGCCCTCTATCCGGCACCTCTTCCCTCCACCATGCTTAATGCAGAATCCTGATCTCCCCCGTGCTGCCTTCCCGCATCCCTCAATGCCACACCGGCTACCGCCACCATGAGCAATACAGAAATCTGTCTTCCCCTCGGCGCTCTTGGTGCAGCCCAACTCCTGACATCGTTTTCCTCCTCCATGAGATTTGCAGTATGCTGTGCGGCTCTCAGCACCTTTGTTGCAACCTGGCTTTTGGCACCTCTGGCCACCGCCATGGGAAATGCAAAGCCCTGTAGCACCCCTTGCACCTTTCGAACACCCGTTGAACCTGCATTTCTTGGGATGGCGTTGGTGACTTCTCTGCTCCCCACTAGTTGTACTGACTACCATATCAGAAGTCGCAGCAAAAGAACAATCAGTTGTTACGGACAGATCTGGACTAAGCTGAACCTCATGATGGTTAAGTGATAGACCATGATCGCCTTCAGAATCACATCCAGTTCCCTCGTGCTGTTCAACGGTGGTCTCTGGAAGTATTGCATTAGGACAAATATCCTCCGGTCTTGGAGCAAACAAAAGAGGCAACATGAAACCACCACCAACTTTTCGTTTGCCTGAAGTTGATCCCTCATCAATGAGTGGGATGGTGATACCATTTTCTCTTGCACGTGAATACTTCCCACTATTAATCACTGTTGTGGGTTCTACATTTCTTGAGCTGCGCCCTGAAAGACCCAACATTAAACCAGGATCGGCTGCAGTGCAGTTTTGGACACAGAGAGCTGCAGATTCATTAGCATTTTCTCCACCATATGAATGACTTGGACTTGGAGCAGGATATAGATCCGGCGTTGGCCCAAGTCCAAGAACCAGCCTGCAGCCATCATCAGGAACTGCCAAACTTTGAATGCTCTGCTGAACTAATTCTCTAGAAGTATGAATTGTTTCTGAGCTTCCAAGGCAACCCAAGTTCACTGCTGTTACAGCTAGTTCTTCACTTCTGCAATTCATTGCACCAGGTTCAGCTTGCGAGAATGAAGACGCAGCTATATGTTCCTTCCCATGAAACCAATGCTTTGTCGTATTGAGGTCCATCTTGATTAATGTAAATAAAGTAGGATTATAAAAGGATATAAGTGCTCTTTGGAGACCAGATGCTTCTATCGAATCTTCTGAATTGAATTCAGAACCCCAGCTTTACAACTTCTCCACTCAAAACACACATAGTATATACCGAATTAAAATACACATGGATATTCATGCAATGTATACCACCACTGACAAAACCTGATGTATCAGGTCTGTCCATGAGCATGAAGCTCACTAATTCCAAATGGTTAATGATGATGTTGCCGGACTACCGACAAATCATATGCACGCCATCTAAAGTGTACCCAAAAGGCAATCAAGCTTCATATGGCAAAACAATGTCCTCCAAAATCTGCAACAAAATCAGAAAATATGTGGAATTTAATTACAAGATTGAAACATAATTAGAGTAAAACTTATTGTTGCTGAATGCAGATTAAGGTGATTGAAATAATTGAAAAGTGTTCAAATTTTAAGTCAACTCAATGTTTATGGAATTATATGAATGCAAATTGCATGAAACTATGCAATAGAGTAGCACAAGAATCAGGTACACTATTTAAAGTGATTTCACATCATCTGCCAAAAGTTATCGTAAAACTAATGAGAATGGAGTTAATAAAGCATGAATCAAACATGAAGCTGATCTGTGGACCCTTTTTTTTTATGTAACCGGCTTGAGAATATCATGGGTCAAGCTGTATTAGCGCCAGTGGGAGGCCATCCAGCGTTTAACATAATGTTCGCTTGATATGAAAATGCAGCCCTTATGTGATAGTCCAAAATAGCACTTTAGAACTAATAATGCAATCAGTATCTCTGTTTAAATCTCTAACATAACCAACTCTCTCAAGTTAATTTGTTTATGTGAAATTTTTACAGTACAGACCATCCACATCTTATAGTGCCCTATAGTCTTGAGTATCAGGATAAAAAAAATTCCAAATTCTCATTTAATGATTTTTTTTCATGTTTGGCCAAATCTATTGGGTTCGTGTGTGAAAATAACAAATCATGGATTGTATACACACTATAAACTAAAGACCTTGAAGCCCTATAGTACTTACCCTTCATATAATGAGTAATTGCATAGGTGCCTTGATAAACTAAAGACCAAACTTAAAAAAATTTGAAACCATGGCACAAACATGTACTCCTATTTCAGAAATAGCCAATAGAAGGACAAAGCAGGAGTAGCATGGATTTTTTTTTTCTCCCTTTGAACGAAAATAACATGGATTTTCTGTCTATGGAGAAGATCAACGTACCCTGCTTATGAGTATACAACTTTTCCACCAAAATTCATTCATTGAAATATAGAGCAAGGCAAACCTTGAAGCACAAGACCAACTTCACTTAATTTGTACAGGAACACGAAATACAGTCAGATGAAATCCTTACAGTAAAGAGAATCCCTATCATGTACCTTTGTTGAGTAGCAGGATAAGGATTTCCAGCTTCCAATTGATAATGTTTTTTTTTTATTCTTCAGCCAAATTTCTTGGGTTTATGTTACAGATTATGGAACCATCATATGAACAATTAACTAGGTGCCTTAACAAACGAAAGGTCAAAATTTAACTGAATTCGAAACTACGGCACAAACTTGTATTTCAGAAATGGCCGGTAGAAGGACGCAGTAAAAATTTCACTGCAAAGGTTTCAAATTGACGAGTTTCTACTGAAATTCATCCGTTGAAATCACAGAGAAAAGGCAATCCTTCGAGCACAAGACCTTAAACCTCACGTTTTTCATAAATTGGCCACAGAGATCAACTCCACTAACTTTCTAACACAAAGATAGATAAAAGAACTCCACTTCTCCACTCGAATGAAAGCGCAACGGACATAGAAATTCAAAGTATCGGGTGACAGAAGGAGATTGAGTAGGAGAGGAAGAAGAACCTTTCACTTTCGAAGCAAGGAGCGGCGAGAGAAGCGCAGACCAGCACCGGCGTGGGGGAAGCAGGAGGGAGGAAGCGGCGAAGCGAAAGGGCGGAGGAGGGCGTAGGGGGTGATGGGGACGGCAGGGAGGGAGGGAGGGAGGGAGGGAGTTGGGCGATAAAAAGAGGCGTCGGGAGGAAAAGCAGGGAGCTTTATGCCATGGCCATTGGGGAATGGAATTTGGCCTTCGGCGATCGGGAGGAGCAGAGCACTGCTTGGGAGAGTGGGACACCAGCAAGCAAGTGGAGAAATCAATCAACCAATCATGTGATTAGCGAGGAGGGACGGGGAGCGAGCGCGCTTGGTGCCAGGCCTGCCTGGGCTCCGGACCCCAGCCGCGCACAACGGGGAGACGCGGTGAGCCGGCGCGGCGTCGCGTCGCTGGCGCGTCACGGGTGCGGTGCGGTGCGGTGGCCACTTCGGTCCCCCGCGAGCCACTTCCTCTGTTCCTCTGTTCCGCCAAGCGCGAGCGAGACGAGACGAGACGAGACGAACGACGCAATCCCTGGGGGCCTCCTATGACACGCAGGTCAGTACGATGGAGGATCACTGACATATGACCGGATCTATATAATAACGTGTACGCGCGGTCGCGAGAAATACACAAGTTTATATACTTCTCCCTCTGTTCTTCTCTGCGCCGATTCCACGAACCGATCGCAAGCGCTGTGCCACTTGGTAAGCGCCACCGCACCGGGCACCGGGCCACCGGCACAAGTTTCATTTGCCCAGCGCGGCAGGGAGTGCCAGCCGCCAGCGTGCAACAACAGGACGCAGCACTCGACGGGTCGTTCCTCGGCTCAGCTCCAAGCCTCCAAAGGTTCGTCAAGCGGAGCGAGGCGTGGCGAGCTGCGAAACAAAGTCAACAAAGGCGAAGGATGGACCCCGTCGCGTTGCCGGCTCGCCCGCGCGCCCCATTCGCTGCGTCCGGGGGCGTCCAAGCGTTGACGGCGACGCGCGACGGTTTGGCGGAATGGGCGTGCTCCACGGAGGCGTTTACCCGGCTGGCTGGCCCGTCCAAGGCGCCATGAGATGCTCCTAGCATTTTCCTATTCCCAGTCAGGCAGTCAGCTACCAGGGCAGGCGACGTGCCGTCTTGGACTCAACACTCAAGAGACGGCGACGGCGCGACGCAACAGCCATTTGTGCACCATCGAACGCACAGTTACCTGCACAGACGTCATGTGCTAGTCATATTTTGGGCAAGATCGAGCGCACAAAATTTCACGGCCTCCGAATATTCTCATGTGCGATTTCCTGTCCTGCTCCAAGTCAGTAAAATAAGATATCAACTCAGCAAAGCTACAAAAAATCGGCGGCCAGTGAGCCGCATAATTCATATCCTTTTCGTACATTAAGATTCTCGTAATGGAGAAAACATGGTTGAAACTCCAGTCACTATAATACATAAGCCCTGGAGCACTACCGGCGAATCATCCACCGGCAGCCTGGCACCACTATAACGCCGAATCTAAAATCAAGTTGCAAATGCAGCGTCAACATCGGTACAGGTAGAGTTGGCAGAGAATAATAGAGCTTGCAAATCATTTAGTTCATGTATTATGTATTATACAGCCTGTTGTCTGGTTTTTTATGTGTGCTTTGATCAAAGTGAGTCCTTTCTGGGAATAATCAAACTCAAGCAACGAAAACTCAGAAGATTCTAGGCATGTTGAACTGGAAAAGACGATGGGTGCCGCTACTTGCAACCTAATAACATTGTACTACTACTACCTATAGGGTCACATCGCTCCATAATAGAGTCGATTAGCGTCCAAATTAGGCAACAACACGTGATCGATCTGATACAAGATAATGATAGAGCTTACAATGGACCACAACCCTTGTCGATCAAAATTCAAAAGCCCTGCAGACGCAAGGTGAAAGCACTGTTCTTAACAATTTGCAACAGTGCATATACAGTGAAAGGATCCACAATGCAATTGCACAGGATGGGAAGACAGTAATCAAAACTTATCACACACTCAACAGCTCAGATCCTAGCTAGGGAACTTCATCCTCTTGAATTAGGATTTCTTCCTCGGCTATTCCCCAGCAGCAGCTCTGACCAGAGGAGGATGGGCAGCAACTCTGCAGTTACAGAATAGCACAGAATGTAAACCTTGAAACAAAAGAACATGGTAAAGACCAAGGAACGCCCAGTTTTTGTTCAAGTAGTCAGTAACAAATAGAAATAAGCACTACACAATTACACATAAGTTATTACTTACAGATGTCTAAAAGAGTTGATATGTTCCATTAATCTTTACAGGTCAGTGATAGACTCACCATATCATGGAAACTAAAAGGTGTTTCCAAGATGGATCAAAGGAAAACTCATAAATATTTTGTTTGTCTGAAGAATTGGAGCTATCAGAACTCTATATTTAGACTGGGTTTACTTACAAAACATACCATTACCAGATTATTCTAAAAGTACATAAAAGTTACAAAGAATGATACATGAATCTCTGCACCATGCAAGTAGAAACAATGCAATAGAACTATGACCTAAAAAAAACATTTTGCGAATCATTTACAGTTCATGCTCACCAGTTATATCAGGAAATGGAAGAGAAAGGCCATACCTTAGAGCAAGTGTATATGATAAGAGTCAGCCAAGTCCAGCTGTCAGGTGCATAGTTGGAACAACCGTTACCAGCTTCATGGAGGAAATATGATAAAGGGGACATTAATTGCATTTCAAATTGGCGTTGTGATCCGCAAAGCCCACAAATGCTGGCTTCTTGTAACTTGGTTGCAGGTGACAGTGGCTTACCACCATAAGAATACCTACAAACATCAAACACCAGGGTTGATTGACGTTGAGTAAGTTAAAAAAAAAGGCTACTACACCTAGGGTACTGTTAACCTGATTTGATAATACAGATCACAAGGATCTAAATACCTAAAACACTGCTGAGGATGCGCATCCAACCGTTTCTTGAATTTTAAGAAATTCCTGTCAGCACCAATAGCTTTATCGTATTCATACTTTTCAACTTCCCATTTTTCTTCTTCGTCATTTGTTGTGTCCATGATTTCTTTTGCCAGAATCAACTCATTGCAACTTGAACCCATAGTGCCCTTGTCTCCATATCGCTCCTTATCATAATAAATGTAAAAGCAAGGAAGAACTGCAAAAATTAAGTTGCATTAGAAAATGAGATTAAACAATCAGTTTACCCTCATGGTAATGAACTCTCAAGAAATTTTCCACACCTGGTATGCTCGGATCACATTCTTTCTCCTTTAACACAGGATGTTTTATGGGAGTGTTAACACACTTTAATTTATTTTGCTTTTTCGAGTTTGATGCCAACGTTGCAGCTTGCTCAAGTGCTTCTGCTAAGGCATCCAGATTGAAATCGTCATCGTTGATGTCAGGACTCTTGGCCTTATCAATTTGCTCTTCTTGAAATCTTGTTGATGAAGGTAAATTTGATTGACAATTTTTTTCTCCTGGAAAACTTGTAGAAGAGACATTTGATGGAACTAATTCATCACATCTGACATCGGTTTTGATACCACTACGGCACTTTTGAGCTCTTAGGACCTTCCAGCTATAAGAAGTACAAAGAGTACATTAATTTGAAGTATTGTAGAAGGTCTGAGAAACTTGTAATTATGCTGAACCAGAATGGCACATACTTGCCTTTGAGGATTAGATCCACACTTTTGTTTCGGACAAACAAGCACATATATTGTCCTCTCCTCAATTTTCAACTTCTCAACAGGTGCATAAACCTGAGGTCAAGAGCACTTAAATTAAAGTGTAATGAAGCATAGTTCTAGTGTTCAGATATAAGCGTTCGATTAACCATAGGCAATGATATGACAGAACATTGCAAATTTGAAACCTTACTGAGGACTGAGTAATATGCACAAGCATGATAACACATTCTGCTAAACAGAAAATATTCACCTGAGCAACAAGACAAAGTTTGGTTCCACATAAGCTGCACTGAAGCAATTGAGGCTCAATTTCCATATCACCACTCGGCCAGTCCTGCGGAAGATTCGATAACCGACTCAAAGAGCAGATTTTTATTGAACCATATATGCCTCATAGCCCATAACAACATTCGATTAGAAAGTGCGCCCGCTTCAGTACAGAGGATTATCCATGGCGGGTTAACAGAAAAGGATTCATAGCACGGCCTCTAATTCCCAAGGCAACAGGAGAATCAAGAACTGCAAACAAAAAAAAATTGAATAGAACATACAGGAATTCCACCGATCTTAGTGGTGTAGTGGTCCGCCTTCTCCCGGTAGTCCTCCGCCCAGGGACCTGGAAGACCTAGATGCACCTCCTCCGCCATCCCTGCTTCGCTACTTGATTTCGTTGGCAGCCAACTTCACAGGAAATCAGTTCTGGAGAGAATTTGCTTCCGAAAAACGGTTGTAGGGCGGAGATCGAGGCAGGGCGGCTGGGCCGGTGAAGCTCGAGGCGGGGCAGCGGAGCTCGAGGCCAGAGAGGCGGCGGCGAGAAGCGAGGTGTGTGCACCCCGTGAGTGTAGGGTACAGGTTTTAGGCGGCGACGGCGAGGAATGAGCAAGCCCGAGCCGGGACCGTGACTCCGTGAGTAAGGGGTTTCTCTTGGAGTATCGTGGGCCGTCAGTGGTAGCCTCAAACTTGGCCCGGTTAGAAACTATGAAGAGGCCCAAAAGATATCTTAATGCGCTTCTTCTCAAAACTGAACAAACTTGAGTGGTGATGGGCTGTGATTTAAGAACCCCCCAGTATCTATGGCTTAAAAAAACAAACGTCTCTTCCTTTGGAATCAACTGAACATTCCAGTGATAGCTCTCATCGCAATACATGCCGGAGCATGTTCCAAGATTCGATCGGCTAGCACGACGCGACAACGAGACAGACTGAACTGACAGTGGATGGTACAAGCCGGGATTGTCTCGGAGCAACAGGACGGATGCCACGTAGTACCTCGTCCACGATGGTATTCCAACATTGTGC
Organism: Zoysia matrella; assembly: GCA_001602295.1. Classification (NCBI taxonomy): domain Eukaryota; kingdom Viridiplantae; phylum Streptophyta; class Magnoliopsida; order Poales; family Poaceae; genus Zoysia; species Zoysia matrella. The sequence continues at coordinate 70,889 of BCLG01001075.1, read as the reverse complement.
GCTGGATCTCATCCCATGGCACTCCCACATGCTGGACAACTATCGACGGCCGGCGCACAGAGCGGGACGCATGGCGGTGGCATTACGTGCTCCGAGCCCTGCTGATGCTGAACGAAACACTCCCCCTAGTCTAGCTTGTTCTTGATCGATATCCATATCGATCACGCGTGTAATACTAAATCTCACAAAACGATGCTTTTCAGACAGCTGTATGTATTCGAATGGATCGTGGTCGTGTGCTGTGCAGGCCGTGCTGAACTGAATGTGGCAGACACTGATAGAGTTGGTGCGTTTATCTCTGTTCTGCGGCGCAGCTACCGGCGTTTCGAGTGGATCTGCAGCAGGCTTGCGTTGAGTTTTCTGTAAGTAAGGAAGACCCACCAGGCGCTAACATCTTGCTCTTTCGCATACATCAATGATATCTTAACAGACTCAATGATGAAAAGGCATCTTTCTTGTCACGAAATAATAAAGCCAATAGTTGGCAGTTCAGATATGAGCAAAGCGGCATTAGGAAAGCAAAGTGTATGCTTACTCATCTGATGACCTACTGCTAGCACTATCTACCAGTGTACTAAACTAAAAGCGCGAGCCGAGATGCCAGGAGGAGCCCGTGCACGCGTAAGGGGCGCATGCCATATTGCCATGAACCAACGAACGCCCGTCCGCAAGACTCCAACGGCTTATCTTGTGGAACACCGAACACCTCTCGCTCGGCATCATATTATCTATCGTACTCCATATACGAGATGATGACAGCGACGGTTCACGCGCCCGAGCCGCCTTCGCAAACAAATTCGGGTGGGTCGGATTGGAAGAACTCGCGTTGCTACCATTGGCTCGGTTTCGGCAGGACGCGCGGATGCGTCGGTGAATACAAGGCGCCCGTGACCGGGGCAGCCGCCCAAGGCTGGCTGGCCTGGCTGCTCGGCTTCTCGTACTCGTACGCAGGTGGGCGCGGAGAAAGTCACGGGATCTCGCACCCATCCCCGGCGCGCCCTGGGGACGCATCACGGGCTCGATCGCGGGCGCCAGGCTGCGGCGCTTTGCCGGTTTCGTGTTTCATCCCTCTGTTGGTTGGTTCCGAGAAATCACGACGCCCGTGTGCTGTGCTCGCGTGTTTTGGCTTCGTGCGTCTGGTGACTCCGCACAGCTCCTCCGAGCGCTTGATCTGCGGTGCCGCACTGTCCTGCTTCTGCATCAGCCAAGCGTCGTCGCCCGTGGTGCCACTTCGCGGCACAGCGTCGTCCACGCGCCCAGCTCACGGGGCGTTTCAGTACGTACTGTATTTCACTTGTACGGATTGCAGATGCACGGCGTTCACCAACCGATCGTATACGTACCGACGCATCTGAAATGCAGTATACCTTCATTCGAAAGGTTGCGTTTCCGTGCGTGATCATTCGTAGCAGCGGAAGCAACCACGTTCTGAAACTGGTGAGCGCATCATGCTTTCTGCACCATTCTGAAACGAAAAAGCAGGAGTACCGGAAATGCGCGTTTTGTTGACTTCAGAACTCATCAACCGGCCGCATTTCCATCAACTCTTCCGAACACTGACGCCTTCTTTTCTCTCGGGGATACTGCGCCGTGGCTGAAATCGTTGTGTAGGAGTATGCTCTACGGCACCACTGCATCTGCACGTCCGTGTCGGAACGGAAACTGGAGGCGACGTATAACCTCCGTACCGACGACGTAAGAGATAAATCCATCCACCACGTGCGATACAGTCACCCGTAAGAAACCGAGAGACAGACGGGCACACGTTTGCTGCAGCAGCTGTGTTTCCTTCCCGTCTGAGGAGAACATCGCGTCCGTACTTGACACCCACGTTGTAACCTTCCGAAGACGTTCGCGAAGGAAATTAGTAAAGCGAACCCCCAAATCCGGCCGTTTGGTGTACCGTTGCGGTAGGTCAGTGGACAACCTCACCTCGCAGGACCAGTAGACGCCCGAAACCGTCGCTTGATCTCGGCGCGCGTCGCCGTCGACGAGCTAAGCAGTAAGCACCACAATCCGGTTTGCTTTGATCATCATAAAGACGGGGATTCGATCGATCAAGACCCGGCGTCAGAACGGTGATAATTTCTCGGTCGCGAGGGAGGCCAGGGAGCTGGACAGTGGACACGGCACGGGTGTCGCATGCCGGCGCACGACAGGTTCATGTAGGAAATATGATCTGAAACATGTGGATCCTGACGAAATACGCACGTAGGGCCAAAGGTGCATCCATTTCTCCCTTTCGTGCCCCGGAGTCCTGAAAGCGGTACGCCTAACCACCGATGGTCCTCCTCTCGTCTCCGCCGACTCATCGCGCATGAATCGACATGAAAACTGGAGCATCAACGCCGCCGACGTCGAGGCTGTCTAGAGGTGAAAACGAGTCAAAGAAAATAAATTAAAAATTATGAGAGCTAAATTAAGTTAAGATTGAATAAAAAATTAATAAAAATTAAAATAATTTGTAAAAAATCTACGAATAGAGGCCTTTTAACACCTCTAAGCCTGTCACGACGTGTGTGACGGTGCGGTGCTATGTTCAGATCATGAGCAGATGAGATCCGTCATCCATTCATCCCTGCTCCCGCCAGTAAGGTCGCCCAACCACCGGAGGCGTCGGTTAATCGCAGACGCGAAATACGTCCACGTTCTTGTTGGCCCATCGGTGATCGCCCCTTTTGCTTTCCATGACAACCACCACGCTTTCCGCGGAAGAATCTCCCGCGCCCAAGCCACTCGCGTCGTGTAGAGCGGCGCGGTCACACGGGACTAGCCCGTGGCTCACGTCGAACGGGTTCCTGCGCACACGCACTCTGTATTTCTTGTGGTATTCCTTGCTTTCGCTTGGGTAAAAACCAGTTACCAGATAAACATTCACGTTCGAAGCAAGGAACCTCTTTTTTTTTTGAAAAAAAAACTTTGTATAGTTCTTTTGATTGGTGTCGCGAATCGTGAAAAAGGCATACAAGGTGTCGAAATTTTGAGAATGCATCTTTTGAATCCAGGGAGCGTTTTAAGCTTTACTTATTAAAGTACTAATCCATACATCATCAACAAACAAAAGCCTCCATCCACACCGCAGTCTCTCTCCAAAACAAAGTAAATTGGTGGCGATATATCTTTTAAACTCCGGTTTAATAATGTCTTTATAAGCTCCAAACAAAGTTCTCCATCCAGATTGCAATATCTTAGATTGCATTATCTTCATTCTAAGATATTGAACGCACTCTGATCACGTCTTCCAATTTCAAGTACACAAAAGTAGCCCTTTCGCATAAAAAAAGGAGATTAACCGAGGTAATCACTTTCATGGAAACTAGAAGGACAGATACAGCAGCGAAGTCTACCCCCTGGTAAGCAACACGGCACGGCAGCGGAGCACTGGAAGCTTAGACGAAGGAAGCGATTAGTACAAGGCAAAGGGTTGAAAGGATGGCTCCAAGAATGGGCTCACGGACTGGGTAGAATACAACCTGCCGGTGCAAGCACACCGCAAGCAAAAGGACGAGAAAAATAAGGGCTCTCCCCGTCGTCCACCGCCGTCCTTGTCACGGGCCGCTCCCTTACCAGCTCACACCCACCACCCTACACCGCGCGAGGCACTCCTCGCTGGTAGGAGGAGGAGGAGTAGTAGTACGCTCTCTCTATATATGCAACCGCCGGTGCTCGTACCACGACGGGAGCGGAGCCGGTAACCGTGAACCGAAGCGCAGGGGCGGACGCGAGCTAGCTACCTAGCATGGCCCCGGCGTTCTCGGCCTCGGCCACGCTGGCGGCGGCCGTGGCGGCGGCGCTGCTGCTGTGCCACAACGCGGCGCGCGCGCAGACGCCGGTGTTCGCGTGCGACGCGTCGAACGCGACGACGAAGACGTACGCGTTCTGCGACCGGTCGGCGAGCGGGTCGGCGCGCGCGGGGGACCTGGTGTCGCGGCTGACGCTGGCGGAGAAGGTCGGGTTCCTGGTGGACAAGCAGGCGGCGCTGCCGCGGCTGGGCATCCCGGCGTACGAGTGGTGGTCCGAGGCGCTGCACGGCGTGTCGTACGTCGGCCCCGGGACCAGGTTCTCGCCGCTCGTGCCCGGCGCCACCAGCTTCCCGCAGCCCATCCTCACGGCCGCGTCGTTCAACGTCACGCTCTTCCGCGCCATCGGCGAGGTCAGTCGTCGGTGACCAACCAACCCCACCACCTCTCCGTTTCGTCCCCTGCTTTTTGTCCGTACGCTTAGGCAGGCAACCTGCCCTGCCCTGCTCTGTTCTTCCATGGCATTCTCTTCCATTGCACCTGCATTGCGGTAGATGAGATCCTCCTCTGCGCCACCTGCATTGGCGTTCTCGCGCTTGAGGGTTCGGTGAACTGGTGGTGGGGGTTGATTTGACGGCGAGCTTTAGCTTTGCCGCCGGTTGGTGCTGGATCGGGGCGATTCGGTTCGGTGCTGCAGGTCGTTTTGGTGATCTGCTGCGAGAATGTTGTGCCTTGCTTTTGCCTCCCAGCTTTTGCTTCGTGCGATGCGGCGGTAGTCATCAGTCGGCCAAGAAAAGCCGCGAAATGTATTCTACTGCTTCTTTTTGGACCCCTTTCGCCGGGGTCTTTTGATCCGTCGACACGCAGCATGGTCGCATGGCATTTACCCCTGCGGCTACGCTACCTCCTACTCTTGCGACTTATTCTGTCTGGTTAAAACAGGTGCGTGCCGTAATAATTTTGTAATCTTGGGTAGACTTAGAGCTTGCATAGCCTAGACGGGTAGGAGGAGTACAGTAGTATATTGTTAGCACTAGCCTCGCTATTGCATTTTCAAAGTAGTTGAACTGCACGAAAAAGTTTTAACTAATTTAACTCGGTTCGAACGTCAGAACAATGGTGACATATGAAGAACAAAAAGAGACTCCAATGATAGCTACTCCTACCCCTAATGTATACATATAGATCTTAATTATAATTTCTTTTACATGTGACGCGTCAAGCATCATTCCTCTCCGTCTCCTTAAGGCGACAGCGCTCGGTAAGCCCTGATTAATCTTATAGATAGGGTGCGTGAACACAATTATGGCGCCGCGATGTTGTCTTGTTGATCCAGCAACAGTGGCTAAGATGCGATGCAATGCAACTGGACCTGCATCTGTCTGGCTGCCGCGCAGCCCAAGGATTACGGCAGGATATTGTTCTGTATCACGGGCATGCAGATGCAGCAGCGCCGCCGCAGCACGCGGGTCCCACGGCAACTTTGCAAAACAGTGCAGTAAGTCTAGTAATAAGTCCTGGTGCCGCAATGAAGGATAAGGACCACACTGAAAATATCGGCCAGGACCAGTGACCTTATTGCGCTGATGGTATTTCCATGACCCTAGACGATACTGTCTCGTGGATCGCATCCATTGGTTGAACGCTAGCACATCGGCTGTCAGCCAGCTGATAGTACCTTTTTCCCCATCCGGTGAGGCGTCGCTGTCTCATGGGGCAGTAGTGGAATGCCAGGAGCATTTCAGGCTTTCAGGCATCGAGTGAGTGAGTGAGTCAGTGAGTGAGGCCCAGCTCACGCGTCTCCTCCGGCCACATGGTTCCAGCTTTGCCAAAAGCGAGCGAAATTAGCTAGTACTCCGTACTCCTACTCTTACCTGTGAATCTGTGATGCAGCGTACGTCATGCATTGCATGTGTCGAATGAAATTACTGTGATTTCGAGGTGACGATCCGATCTGACGAGAATCGTGTGGTTGCCCTTGCATTCCATTTACACAGGTGGTGTCGACCGAGGCTCGCGCGATGCACAACGTGGGTCTGGCGGGGCTCACGTTCTGGAGCCCGAACATCAACATCTTCCGCGACCCGCGGTGGGGCCGCGGCCAGGAGACCCCCGGCGAGGACCCGGTGCTCACCAGCAAGTACGCCGTCGGCTACGTCACCGGCCTGCAGAACGCCGGCGGCGACGGCGACAGCCTCAAGGTCGCCGCCTGCTGCAAGCACTACACGGCGTACGACGTCGACAACTGGAAGGGCGTCGAGCGCTACACCTTCAACGCAGTGGTAACTTGTCACCTTCATTCATCTCGTTCTCAGCAGCGGCGGCGGCGTACAGTCGCCGTGCCCGGGCGCCAGTATTATCTTTCTTTTGCGGTCCGGTAGGCTGTCGTGATTGGCTTGATGGTCAGGTGCGGTGCGGTTTGGCGTGGACGCGCCACCACCTTTGCTTGCCGCTTTGGAGAATTGAACAGGAGTACGTAGTCTGCTCGTAGCGGATACTACGTGTGAGTAAACGAGTGACTGAGTGAGCCTGCCTGCCGGAGCACGGAAAGCGCGTTCAGGATCAGTTGGTGATTCATTGACCCATGTGGTAGCCACTCGCCTTTCCCTTTTGCTTTTCTTACTCGTACTCCAACCATCCATCTCCGTTCTGTTAGTCATGGGTGATCCCTGATCAACATCGAGGGATACCTCGTTAATTAATACTCCTAGACCGGGTCCATTTCTAGAGGACCGCCTGACACCGACAGAATTACTACGTATACAAAGCTGTACCAAAGCCTTCACGGCAAGTTACCACATACGATCACTGGTTTCCCCCAGCTTTGCAGCCACGGAGGGCACCTTTGATTAGATTAAGGGTAAAAGTTTATCTAAGCAGCGGGGATCTCTCGTGTTAAGAAAAGTATTAAGAAAAGAACAAATGATAGATCACGGAATGTCTCGGCATCTAGTAGATCACAAACAAGTTGATGCCTGGTCAGTCACCACCCACTACCCGTGTCTGGTTATGGATTGTTAATCCTGTATGATATTCGGATCGCAGTGGTTGCAGTCCTCCGGTCTCGGCCGTGTCCGTTCACCGAAATGAGTAAACAAAACCGAACCTGCCTTTGCGCCTCGCTGTCAACGTTTGGACGCTGCTGTCTCTGTATTCACAGAATCGTTTGGGTTTTATAATTTGATTTGGGAATTCTAGGCACAAAGACAACCTAATCATTCCTGTCTTATTAGATGCCGTGCATCTCATCCTGATTTCGGACCTAACAAAATTATAATCGATTAGTAGTTGCTGTAATAATGCAATGACACTGTTACTTTTTCTGAAGATCAGTAGCAAGGTACAGTAGCGCTGCATGAGGAGGAACAGCTAACTAGATACAGGAACATTGTGAACGTAATTATTCAGAATTTTGATACTAGTTTTGTTGCGTCGATTCAGGTGTCGCAGCAGGATCTGGACGACACGTTCCAACCCCCGTTCAAGAGCTGCGTGGTCGACGGGAACGTGGCCAGTGTCATGTGCTCGTACAACCAGCTCAACGGCAAGCCCACCTGCGCGGACAAGGACCTCCTATCTGGAATCATCAGAGGGGACTGGAAGCTCAACGGGTATCGCCCTGTTTCCTCCTCACAGCGTTGCATTCAGTCTCGTGATTCAGAGAAGAATTGCTCTGAAAGGTTCACTGAAATGCTGTACTAGAAATTTTGGGCTAAAAATCTGGTTCTCTGCAGATACATTTCGTCGGACTGCGATTCGGTCGATGTGCTATACAACAACCAGCACTACACCAAGACACCGGAGGACGCAGCCGCAATCACAATCAAAGCAGGTTGGTTCATTTTCCGCCATCTCAACGCCATCCCAATTGGAGTAGTAGATCTCGCAGATAAAATGTGCAGTTGCAGGACCGAGAACTAACGCTGCTTGTCTGAATCGGGCAGGTCTGGACCTGAACTGCGGCAACTTCCTGGCGCAGCACACCGTGGCGGCCGTGCAGGCCGGCAAGCTGACGGAGTCCGACGTCGACCATGCCATCACCAACAACTTCCTCACGCTCATACGGTTGGGCTTCTTCGACGGTGATCCGCGGAAGCTGGCCTTCGGCAACCTCGGCCCCAAGGACGTCTGCACGTCCGCCAACCAGGAGCTCGCCCGCGAGGCTGCACGCCAGGGCATCGTGCTCCTCAAGAACAAAGGCGCGCTCCCGCTCTCCGCCAAGTCCATCAAGTCCATGGCCGTCATCGGGCCCAACGCCAATGCCAGCTTCACCATGATCGGCAACTACGAAGGTACTTAACTGGCAGAACTTTTAACTGTTCAGGGCATCTTGATCAACCCAGATGCAGGTACAAGACGGTCACTGACTGCTGCCATGCGCTGCAGGGACGCCTTGCAAGTACACGACGCCTCTGCAGGGCCTGGGCGCGAACGTCGCCACCGTGTACCAGCCAGGCTGCGCCAACGTCGGGTGCAGCGGGAACAGCCTACAGCTCGACGCCGCCACCAAGGCCGCGGCCAGCGCCGACGTGACCGTGCTGGTCGTTGGCGCCGACCAGTCCATCGAGCGCGAGGGCTTCGACCGGACGAGCCTCCTGCTGCCTGGTCAGCAGCCGACACTCGTGTCCGCGGTAGCCAACGCCTCCAGGGGGCCATGCATCCTCGTGGTCATGTCGGGTGGCCCGTTCGACATCTCGTTCGCCAAGGCCAGCGACAAGATCTCCGCCATTCTTTGGGTCGGCTACCCCGGCGAAGCCGGAGGCGCTGCCATCGCCGACGTCCTCTTCGGGTACCACAACCCAAGTAAGCGGCCCGCTGCATTGCTGTATGTTTCGACCTATCTCAAATTGAAGCATAGACTCTGACGTTTTTGCCCAATGTTGTCAGGTGGAAGGTTGCCGGTGACTTGGTACCCCGAGTCGTTCACCAAGATTCCGATGACCGACATGCGCATGCGGCCGGACAATTCATCCGGCTACCCCGGCCGGACCTACCGCTTCTACACGGGCCAGACGGTGTACGCCTTCGGTGACGGGCTGAGCTACACCAATTTCGCGCACGAGCTGGTGTCCGCGCCGAAGCAGGTGTCCCTTTCGCTCGCGGAGGACCACACCTGCCTCACCGAGGAGTGCCAGTCCTTGGAGGCCGTGGGCGAGCACTGCGAAAACCTGGCGTTCGACGTGCACCTCCGTGTACTGAACGCGGGCGACATGGCCGGCGGGCACACCGTGTTCCTGTTCTCGTCCCCGCCGTCCGTGCACAACGCGCCGGCGAAGCACCTGCTCGGGTTCGAGAAGGTGTCGCTCGCGCCCGGGCAGTCCGGCGTGGTGGCGTTCAAGGTGGACGTGTGCAAGGACCTCAGCGTCGTGGACGAGCTCGGCAGCAGGAAGGTGGCGCTGGGCAGCCACACGCTCCATGTCGGAGACCTCAAGCACACGCTAAGCTTGAAGGTTTGATGAGATCCGAAGAAAGGGAAACGGCAAAGAGGCCTTTGCTGGAGGACTCGGGAAGTGTTCGTCAGAAAAACTAAATTGTTTGAGGAGGTTCAATAACGGCTGCCCGTGGGTAAAGAATTGGATCCACGGGCAGTTCAGTCTTTATTTGGGGTTCTTGGATTTATTTGGAGGGTCGATTTTTCAATTGTAATCTCAATCAGAGAAGCTCTGCAAGTGTAATTGATTGGAAGAGCGAAAAGCTCATTGCGATCGTTGAATTCAATTCAATGTTTCAAAAAGTTCTAATATTGGAGAAAAAGAAGAGAACCACCAACCGCGTCTCTGAACCTCAAGCGTTCGCTGCGGATTCTTGAAGGCCAGGCGCAACAATTTGTTACCGACCATGTCACCTTGACGCGCAACTTAAAAGCACCACAAGAGAGTAAATCATTCGTCGACACAAGAGATTACGATCCATGTGGAGGCATCGGTTGCGTCGTCATTATTGCTATCGTGAACCACAGCTCTGTGACCCGTAATTGAAAATTTCGCCATAGAAGTCTCCCTGGAGGACGTGGAATTCAACAGTAGCCGGATGCAAATGGGCCGAGCCGGATTGATGCATTGTTTGCACACTGCCGGGCCTTTCTTCCCACGTCCCCGGGCAATCGACTTGGGCTGCAGTCGCATACGGAGTCAGATGGGCCGAGCCCATTGATCGTACCACTGCTCGTTGGACCTGAATAGATCGTCATGCGGTCCCGTTCCTTGTCTAGACCTGTAGACCGGCGGCGTCTGAGGCTCTGAGCTCTGGACCAACGACTGGACTGGGAGATTGAAGAAAGCAAGACCTCCGGCCAAGATCTCGGAGACGTCTCCGTCCCACCTCCCTCCCGCGCGGCGTCGCCATCGGCCACCAACCAACGCTCGGCCGCATCCGACGTGGCCTCGGACGACTGGGCGGCGCGGTGCGGTGGTAGTTGGATCCACCACCACCACCGGGAGCGCGTGTCTCCTGGGCCCACGGCCCACCCAACCTAACCCCAACGGGTCCCTCCCTCGCTCGGTGCTCCCTCCTGCTCTTAAGATCACCTGTTTTCTTTCCCGGGTTGCTGTTCGTCAAGGTCGTTCGGTGTTGGAGCACACGGTTTTGTACCTTTTGTTCCGGCTAGATAAATCCTGCCTGATCTGCTGGTAAAAGTCCTTGACGAATTTGTTTTCCCCCGTAGACAGGTGGGAAACTACTCAAGCCAAATCTGCTGGCGCCTGCATGTTTATACATTCCCTCTCCTCTCGTCTCCATTCGACTGCCCGCTTCGCCCGGCGCTCGCCCTTCTCCATAACCCGCGCGATGGCCGCCGTGTCCAATCCAGGCTCCACTGATCACGTCTAACTATCCTCGCTAGCATCTCGTTCGTTTCACGCGAGTTCTCGTCGGGTCGGATCAAGAGAGAGGAAGACGATCGATGGAGACGAGCGTGGGCGTCATCCGCGCGCAGCCCTGTGCCTGGGCCGGGCTCGAAAGGCCGCGCGGCGCTTCGTCGGCGAGAGTCCCGGCGGCGAGGTTCGCTCCGGAGAAGCTGCCGCAGAGGCTGTTTCTTGGAACCGATCCGCGGAGGAGCACAACGGGTCCGGTCCGCGCTGCGAAGCCGAAAGCGTCGCGGTGCAAGGCATCTGCAGGTAAGCGGTTCAAATGCCTCTTTCAGTGTTCGTGCAGTTGTTGTCGATGATCTCTGATATGGTGTCATGGCCGTTGTCAGTCAGTAGTCCTGGTCAGTTAACGCAGCGTTAAAAACTGGATTTGATTAGATAGTGTGGCCTGTTTCGTGCTGTCGGAATTCGCGGGATGGGATACGTATCACGGACTGCAACATGGCAACAGCTGTTGGCACGAGTTGCATGACACGATTCACCCTCTTGGCACGTGGCAGTGCGCACTCTGCTATTCTTGTCCGGGGAAGCCTGGAATTCTTATATCAGAGGGATGGAGTGAGTAACCAGTTTCAGAGTGTTGGCCATACAGTTTCCCACACAGTCGCATACTTGCTCGGCGGTACACACACAGCCGCAGTTGGTGTTGGTTGCGAGGCCCAGTTCCAACGTCAGTTGTCAGCAATGGACGCAAACCTAATCGATCGTAATGATTAAGCTTTGTTATTTGGCCTGTAGTCTGTAGAAGGAAAGACAAAGTTACTCTGTGTTTAGCATCACGGATTCCACAAAAAGTGTCAAGTTGCCAACAGACAAGGGCTGATGCAGTATATAGCAGTGTCCAAAGGAAAAAAATTGCTAATGGTTTTAGAATATGATAATAGCGAACCCGTCAGCAACCGCTTCCGTTTGAATTTACTTTATGTTGTTTTAATACATAAAGACTAGCTGCATCATGTAATTATATGCAAGTTTCATCTCCAGAATAAATCTGAAAAGATAATAAACCTGAGGGCACGCATGGCTTGTAGGTACTGAAAGAGTCCACTACTCTGCCGATGAAGCTCTCATACTCAAGGTAAGGAAAAGAACTTATTTATGAATGTATGCAACAGCGCAACACTGATTGCCATTAATGGATAAATAATCAAACAAAACTATTATTTTTTTTGTTAATATAACCAACTTGCGTGTTTACACCAGCAAAAAGCAGCTGATGTTCTCCCTTGCTTGGATGGCCGATGTGTATATCTAGTTGGTTAGTTCTGTTTCTGCCTCGTCTCAAGTCTAAGTCCATCCAATCATGTTCCCTATCATATATGAAACTTGTGCACTTCTATGTACAGGAATGATGGGTTCAGGCAAAACTACAGTAGGGAAGATATTAGCCGAAGTATTAGGTTATTCATTCTTTGACAGGTTCGTGTTTCTCTCTGGTAGTTAACTTAAAAGTACTGTAAGCTAAAATCTTCTTTCAAGTAATATTTGTTGCTAGCTTATGGTTTAGTGATGTTGATAGCCCATTCCTATTGCAGTGACAAGTTGGTCGAGCAAGCTGTTGGCATGTCATCTGTCGCTGAGATCTTCCAGCTCCGCAGTGAAGCATTCTTCAGAGATAATGAGGTACATGGCTATTTCTATAGATATGTTGTTTTTTATTAATTAATTTGTTGAAGGCTGAAATAATGGGAAAAACTGAAAGTCTGCAATGTTCTATCCATTAATTGGAAGATGGAATAGGGAAGGCTGACAAAAATAAGTTCCTAATGAAAATTGAAATACCTTGCTACTGGTAAGTGTGAATCATTTTTTCTGATATCTTCTGTTGTTTCATTCGATGTGTCAAGAGCGAGGTCCTGAGGGATTTGTCATCAATGCAACGGTTGGTTGTTGCAACAGGAGGTGGTGCTGTTATCAGACCTATCAATTGGTACTAGAAGTGATAAATTACCATATGCTGCTCTCAAAAGCCAATGCTAACTAAAGTTTACCGTAGGAGTTATATGAAGAAAGGACTGACTCTATGGTTAGATGTTCCATTGGATGCGCTCGCAAGAAGGATTGCTGCCGTGGGAACCGCATCACGGCCTCTCTTGGATCAGGAATCTGGTGACCCCTATGCGAAGGTAGCTATCGATGGTCATATGTTTATCATCTGACATTTGAACTGTCAGGCTCCTGTTGATATGATTTCAGTATGGCAGATTATCCTAATGGCACTATGTTTTCCGATGCAGGCGTATGCGAAACTTACAACACTTTTTGAGCAAAGAATGAACTCATATGCTAATGCTGATGCCAGAGTTTCACTTGAAAGTAGGTTTCTATATGCTGTATATAGTCTTAATTTTCTTCCAGTGCTTTATGCTACAAACCCACTCAGTGGAATGTTTTTGTCAGTTGATCAACGTATAAATTCTCATTCCTCGCAATAAAACTAATCAACCAATTTCTGTATGACGCAGATATTGCAATAAAACAAGGACATAATGATGTCACGATACTTACACCCAGTACCATCGCCACTGAGGTATCCTGAATTTCTGCTTTCTTCCTGTTCTTCATGAGCTGGCCTTCACATCAATTCCTAACTGAAAATTTTCATCTCCACTCTTTTAGGCATTGATAAAGATGAAAAGCTTTCTTACTGAGAAGACCATGGTCAGAAACTGACCAGTGACTACTTGCTGAGTGAAAAAAGCGCAGACAGCATGCTCTTGTTTGTTTTATTGTACATATACCTTCCCATAACATTCCTTTACAGTCACAGTATCTGCTTGTTCCCACAACGTGAAGAAAGATTATTTGAGTTTCTAGATATGTAATGAACATGTGTAGCTTTCAGGTAAAAGAATATCCATTTGATTTTTATCTTATGGGATGGCAGATGAGAATAACAGATTTATCACAAAATTTTCCGTTACATATGAAAAAAAAGGAATCTTCCGTCAGGCCTATCTTTGTATGAAAACATGTACCAAATATAATTTGTCATAAAGCATAAAAAATCATCGGATTTCTAGAGTAAAAAAAAAACCTTTATATGCACAGGTACCTTTAGCCTTATATGAACAGTCTTCTAATGGTTCTTGCAACAGCTCGAGAAAAAACACGATTAGTTAAATCCGCTGGCATGAGAAGCAATTGTTGTTGGGACTCCGGTGGAAGCTATGTTGGAAAAGGATATCCGCAAATGAGCATTAGTTTGGAGCATACAGTTTACAAAATACTTGCCATGTGAATATTTGTATATGTTTTGTTGAATGTGTCCAAGTTACCTCAGGAATGATGGAAAGAGCCAGGAGAAGTTCTGGCACAGATGTCATTTCATATAGCGCAAGAGAAATTTCATCTGTGCTGCCACCTTCCTTCTCTATGGAACTGTTATGTCTAGGAATCTGCATAACTTATACATAATCAGCAAAAAGAAACAACGGCTGAAAGCGAAAGGTGTAAATCTTGCAAGGTAATAGAGCTTCTTATAGTCATTTAACACTCGTGAGAGGATATGACTTACTGATAATATGAACCCCACAACATAATGTACTAACAATTTTGATGAATCACCATTCATATATAATACGATGTTGAATCACTTAATCATCTTATGAGACTTGAGGTTATTAATAGAAACAGTACATATAGCACAAAAAAAAAAAATTGTAAAGTTGTTGAAATCATAATATGATGTTCAATTCAAATAACTTAACAGCATGAAATCTAAACCTTAAAAGATCCAGCTTTCCCCTGTCATTTGATTTTAACAGGCTACGTAAAGGAACTTTATTATAGTAGATAGTTTGTAGCAAAGAGCAATTTTTTTTTTGCATCTCTTCCACTTGAAAAAATGAGATCCATTAAAAATATTACTTACGGGAGATGAATTTTCTGCCTGAGTAACCCTAGAAAAAAGTAGGAGTAGGCGATATAAATTTCTTAAGTTGGTGACATCCTCATCATCCAGTGAGGGTGATGGGGATGGATTTCCAGCAAATGGCAACCTGGAGGTAGCTGCAGTTGTTGCAGAGCTTACTGTCGCTACTCCAAGTGCATCTATTCCCTGCAAATATTAAGTGCTTGAGAAAGTACATCTATCAAACAGATATGCAAATTCAATTTAAGAAAAATGAATAGTGCCACAAGATTTCTTATCTGCCAAGAGCAAATAAAGTTATTAAAATTTAAAAATGATTGGAAGGTAAATGCAAGGGATCTCCTTTTGAAATTCTGCTATTCGAAACATGATGATATGAATGTTAGATCACAAAGCACATTACCTTAGCAATCTCCTGAAGAAGTAAATCCTTCACAAAGGCACCCTGTAAAGAGAGCTCAGAAATTCATATATTCAACTGCCAAGTCCAATCTTGTTTTATTATGATTAAGACCTTGAATTATTAGTCTGGTTTGTCGATACCTGTTCTGTGAGTGTGAATGACAAGACTTTCTTAATTGCATATTTCGTACTATCAACATCTTGTTGATTTTTGACCAATGACTGTTCTGTTCTGGCCCGAAGAGACTGTAAAAGAATAAAATATGCTCAGATATTGACTTTCTTTTCTGGTGCTTGTATGCTCAGAAATAGATAT
>BCLG01001075.1:41924-55681 GCA_001602295.1 Zoysia matrella | reverse complement strand
CATATTTCGTACTATCAACATCTTGTTGATTTTTGACCAATGACTGTTCTGTTCTGGCCCGAAGAGACTGTAAAAGAATAAAATATGCTCAGATATTGACTTTCTTTTCTGGTGCTTGTATGCTCAGAAATAGATATGAAAGAATATATGAATCATTATTCAACATGTTAAAAGGAGGATTTGCATCATGTTTCGAACATAGAAATATTTGTTCAGAGCAGAGGGTACAAGTAAAACATGTAATGAATGAAACCAACCTCAGTTAACAAAGATTCCAGGCGATCAATTTGGAAGTCACCATCCTGTAACATATTTTATTTGAAGAGAATAAGATGATACTCAAAATATAAAAAGAACATGTAACACAGGGTACAATCATGCACTATCACTTTTGTTGTATAAACTTGCTATCATGATCAAAGCTTCAACAATCCGCACGATTTAAATTTTTTTGAAAAATACAGAGGTTAAGTTAACCTTATAAAGAAGAGTCTGCAAAGTCGACCGAAGCTTTGGTGAGCTGTCAGTGAGAACTTTTCTTGCAATCCAAGGGTATGAACTGCTCAAGACTTTATAGTTTGGATTAAAGCTGATTGCAATTCCTTCCAAGACAGCAAGGCTGAAAAATCACATGTCAATCCACTCAAGAGGTTAGGCATATGTAGGTAGTGCAAATAATTAAAGCACATGGTTATCTGTAAAACCTCTTTAGCAATTTGCTCATCTCTTGCTCATTACCTTCGAATTACAAGAGAAAAGTAAGAAGGTATCTGAAACTTAAATTTGTACCTGAAAAACAATAAATCTAGTTATGGCACAAACTTGGTGCATCAAAGGCTTTTAGGAAAATATTGCTCAGGGAACTAGGTTTGTACATTGTTTGTCCAAGATTCCCTGACAAATCTCCAAAGCTTATATTTTGAACTCCTTTGTTGACAGCATTCTCAAATACACCTGGGACAAGTACCAAATTGTGGGATATTGAGTGTTATTCCATTTGGATAAGTTTATAAACTTACTCCTGATCTGCCAATCAAGATTAGAGCAGTGTACTCTGGATCAACCAATTATAAAATACACTTGACATTTTTGGAATTCATGTCCATGGGGTACCTGTCAAAGCCTTTGTGACTTCATCCTTCTGGGCAGTTGGAGGAAGCAAACTGCAAGACATACGAAAGGCAAAATGGATTTACTGAGTTCTGCTGATATCCAAAAGGAAAAGGCTTTTTAGTACAAATTTGTTCCACTCAACCTAACCCGTCATAATTATGCATATAACTGACAACCAGCCTAATGTTTGAAAATCTATAGTATTCATTATACAAGTAATATGTACTAATTCAGTGTAATTATCTTACCCAAGCGTTATAAAATCTTTTGCTAAAGCATCGAAATCACGGTTAACGAGATGAAGACAGGCTTCAATAAATCCATCACGAAGTTCCTGTCGGAATTCACCCATCATTCCAAAATCTACAAACAAATATGTATAATAGTTGGAACAGCGTGAGCTTCATGCAATTGGTGATAACGAAAGAATCTAGCAGCCCAAAAGTTACCCAGGACAGCATGGGCAGCCTGAAGTGTGCAGGTAGTAAGAGATTGTTTTTACCTAAGTAGGCTAGCTTCCCATCAACTGTCCGCAAAAGATTTCCTGGGTGTGGGTCTGCATGATAAAATCCATATTCTAACAGCTGGGAAAGCGAACAATATACTCCAACCTGTATAGTAGAGCCAATAACATCTATCTGATCAATGATTGCTTAGTAAACCCAAAGCTTTACATGACATATTTGAGTTTTGAAAGAACCATTTTTACCTCAACTAAATATTGATCTCTGACTTCTGACAACTTTTCCCCCTAAAAATCACAGTGAGCAATTAGAATTAGACTGCAGATTTTGCATTGTTCAGTTGCCAACAGTTGAATAAGATCACGGACTGTACCTCAATCCATTCCATAACGAGGACTCGCCTTCTAGTTTGCTCCAGATACATTTGAGGTACCATAACATCTCTAAGTTTTCCATACAATTCCCTGATAAACAACCAATAAACATTCCAGGAACCCACTCCATGACAAGATATTACAGTATGCAACTTCGACCGTTAATTTCCTCTTTAATATGTTACTTTGTGGGCCACAGATAGAAACTTAAATGAAATAGAGGGCAGCCCGGCACAGTTTGTCCCTGCTTGCGCAGGGTCTAGGAAAGGATCCGACCACTTTGGGTCTTTTGTAAGCAGCCTTTCTCTGCATTTTTGCAAGAGGCTGTTTCCAGAACTTAAACCCGTGACCTCATGGTCACAAGGCAACAACTTTACCGCTGTGCTAAGAGACCCCTTCTAATGAAGTATCTTTAAAATAAATATAAATGTTGTATCCTCAGTAAATGCAGTGTCCTGTTTTCAAATGAATACATGATAAATCTAAATAGTTCTCATAAACTCAGGTGCAAGTTAAGGATGTCTGACCATCAAATTGTAAAAAAAAAAAATATATTTCTGGATAGTAGGTGTATTGATCATATAGAATGCACTGAACTAGGATTTTGCCTTGTCATGAAGAATCTAACCTGAACTTCAGTCCATTTGTTGCTTCTGCTCTGTAATCCATCTCCTGCATCAAATGTGATTCACCTGTATTCAATGTGAATCTCTAAGAGTATGTAGCTGAATTTTCAGTCAGATTGGTAGCATGGATTTACCAGCCCTAAATAGAACACAGCTAATAACAGAAGCACAACCCTACTAGAATATAAGAATGCTTTTCTTAGGTCAGGATTTTGACAAGAAACTTGTTTCCAGCGCTATGGACTGTTACGGTAAAATGTGAATGTTATGGTTTCAAACCAATCTTGCATCAGAAAATACTTTTGATCATTTACATGTCCATAAATTTGCATACAGTTTTCAAATTACTTGGGCTTAGTGAACATTTGAATAAAATGCTAGCACAACAAAAGTAATTTTAAACTTCGAAATATCCATTTCAATCACTTGAACCCACAGCCAAATTTTGGATGTTACCCTTGATTCATTTTTTCCACCAGAGCTGTTTCAACCATGATTTTTCTTTTTTCTCTATAACTACTACAATCCACATAAGTGCAATGTAATTTCTAAGGAAATTGGAATCCTTTTGCATGCCCCTAATTAATGGTTGCCTCCATGATCATCCCATGCACTCTGTTGCCTCACGTTTGACATAAGTAAACTAACAACAGGCATATATAAGAATGTTAATATAGAAATAACATGTTATAATGTATGGAGAAAATACCCGAAATAAACTTGATGCCCATTCGTCAAGCACAGACTGCACGTAAGGCAAAAGTTACTATGTAATCAATATGAGTAAACACATAGTTTAGAAAAAATGAGCAAACACAACAGACAACACATTTATTCAGAATAGTGTCTTTCTTTGCTTTTGTGGTGAACTCACAGAAACAATATTTCAGTTGGTGACATGGATAGATAATTAGACAATCTTACCGGAAGATCTGTATTTAGTTTGGCAGTCTTCCTTGCAATACCAGCAAGGAATCTCAAAATAAAGATATCCAACGAAATTGCTGCTTGAACTCCAGGCCTTTGTACTTTAACAGCAACAATCTTCCCATTTGAACGAAGCCTAGCCTGGTATACCTACAACGTTAAAAATAGTTGAAGCTAACATCATTCAAGATAAACTAAGTCAACTATTTTCACCCTAAGAAGTTTTCAGCAATAACTGAGGTTGTCATGGCTGGTAAATATGGGGCTGAAATGTCATGCATCTTCAGGCTCCCATCCAACAGCACATTTGGTGTTCCCAAATTTCAAGTGCATAAATCAATTCCTCTTTGTTGCTTTAGGTAAAATGTGGTAGCAAATGCTAAGAAGCTAAACTGACACTGAGTTGCATATCTGTATTAGTGTTTAAGTCCAAACAGCAATCATAGAAAGAATACACTAAAAAACTCAACTCAAATATTCAAATGCGATTGGCCAACTGTGGCTATGCTTTCCAAATCCCAATCTAAAACAAAAAGGTTGTGTCTAAAGAGTGGTATTGACTCCAGTCAGATGGTAAAATGTCGAACCTGCCCAAGTGATGCAGCAGCAACAGGCTCTCGTGATATCTCAGAGAAAATCACGTCCAGTGGTTTTCCAAGCTCCTTTTCGATAATGCTAAAAGCAAGCTCTGTTGAAAATGGTGCTATGCGGTCCTGAAGTAAAGAGAGCTGATCAAGGTATGCAGGTGGAATAACATCCTGCAGCATATGAAACAAGGGAGATGTCCATCAACAAACATCTAAAGTTAAACTCCAATCCTACAATCAAAATAGGCGAAATGAAAATGTAGCGTCTAGTGAATCTTACCGGTCGTGAAGAAACAGCTTGTGCAATCTTCACAAATGCCTTCCATCAGAAGAGTGCCCGTCAGTGATCATAACATGCATGGACGAACAAATGCACTAGCAAGCACTGAAAATGATATATACCGGACCAAGTTCCAATAGTATCCTCCTGAGCTGAGCCGCCCTGATCTGCAGGCACCACCGAATAATAGGATGAGCTCGAGGACAGTCGGGAATTTAATCAAACAGCACGCGTGTGCGGGAACAATCAAAAGCAATCATGCCACGAGGCGGACCTCGAACATGTCGTCCGCGCGCTCGTTGACGCGGTCGAGGTACCGCAACGCAAACCACCTCCCAAATGAGGCGCCGATCTGCAGCGAGCGCCGGAGCACGAGGAGCGGGCGGCGGCGGTACACGGCAGCGATGCCAGAGAGGTTGTACGTGGTGGGGAGCTCCGCCTCAGTGGACATGCCCTCCTCAAACAGATACCCGGAGCACCTGGTGAAGGCGTCCTCGTCGGAGCTAACCACGATGGAACTGGACGCGGAGGCGAGGGGAGGCGGTACCGGTCGCCTGCGAGGCCGACGCCGAGGCGACGGGAGCCTACCCCGCAGAGCGGGCGCTGGGACTGCGCGAGGCTGGAGGAGAAGCATCTCGAGACGAGCCGATGAATTGGGAATTCGAATTGGGGATGGATGATTTCAGAGGAGTTGGAGCGGGGAAGAAGAAACAGGCGAGCGAGAGGGGATTAGGCGCCAAAGAGAGTGAGTGGCGTTTATGCGGGCGTGATTTATTGTGGCCTGCATTATCCGGCGAAAAATTAAAAGACAGGGTGTGAAAAGGGGACACGCTGGCGCGTACGTTATGGCACAAAATTTCCGCCTCAGAAGATCACGGTGTCAACGTGTGCTGCGCCTGGCTCTGAACTCTCTGAAGTGTGTTATCCCCTTCCGTTGGCGGTCGGCCGCTGGCCCGCCGCAGAGCCGCGCGGTGTATCCATGGCGATCGTAGCCGCGCTCTTCGCGCCCACGGCGAGCTCCTCCGTGCAGCAACGCCGGTGGCGCGCCGCTGCCGCCTCTTCCTCGGCGGCCTCCGGGGTGGACCTCAAAGCGCTCCAGTCCGCCATCGACAAGGTGTGTGTCAGTTACTTCAGATTCTGGCTCTGCTTCCAAGCATTTCCGCATTGGTGATGCACTGCTTTGGATCGTATTGCAGAAGAGCAGCGACGATGTCAAGGAGGCGCTGGACCAGCTGAAGGAACTCGGTTGGGCCAAGAGGTGGAGCTCGCAGCCGTACGTGTCGCGCCGCACGGTGAGTGCAGTGTCTTCTCAAATCGCAAGCATCGCTTTAAGTTTGCAGGGAGGATTCTGCCATACACTTGATCGCATTATTGTGTGATTCAGTTGCAAGCAGCAGGGTAGTGTTTGCTCGTTGTGGTCGCATGGGCGTTAAGGTATAGTTTGGCTCTGAATGTTCTTACTGAAATAATACTCTGTATTCTGAACCGTGCACAGACATCTCTGCGAGAGCTTACTACTCTGGGAATCAAGAATGCTGAGAATCTGGCGATTCCGAGCGTCAGAAATGATGTAATTCTTTCTCCGGTCTTTTTTAGTTGAAATGCTTTTCACGTATCATCAGAGCAATCCTGATTGAACGGGAAGTGGCAGTTCACCTGCACAATGGAGCTAGTATCTCGTGCTGTCCAAAATGTAATCCTTCCCTTCATTTGATCGTGCAGGCAGCATTCTTGTTTACGGTTGTCGGCACCACTGGTTTCTTAGCCGTCCTTGCTGGCCAGCTTCCTGGAGTATTACTATTTCCATGCATCTTCTTTATGTACATTGAATTATGGGTTATGTGCAAATTTTACTATGTTCAAAGAAATAAATAATTTTTTTCATTCCAGGATTGGGGCTTCTTTGTTCCCTATTTGATTGGAAGCATTTCGTTGATAGTATTGGCTGTTGGAAGCATTGCGCCAGGGTATGTGCCTTCATCTGTACAAGTTTACAAGGGCAGAGATCATGGAGTTCAAATATATTTATTTTTTAAGATCATGGAATTCTACGAAAACTTATGTCTATTAATCAGTACTACATGTTAATGTCACATTCATTCATTCCAGACTTCTGCAAGCAGGCATTGGTGCATTTTCTACAGTTTTCCCAGATTATCAGGAAAGAATTGCTAGACATGAAGCTGCTCACTTTCTAGGTTTGTGATTCTATCTTCTGCAACAAGCATTTATCTGCATAGAGGCATCCAACTGATTTTTTAAGTTTTCCTGGAAAATTAGTTGCCTATTTGATAGGTCTCCCTATCCTGGGATATTCTTTGGACATTGGAAAGGAACATGTTAATTTGGTGGATGAGAGGTTACAGAAGTTAATATACAGTGGGCAGCTTGATCAAAAGGAAATAGACAGGTAACTCTTGCTAGACTTGTCCGTACTCATGATATGTATTCTTTTTCTGTAGCCAGTTTTTATGCATTTAGCTTCAGTTATGCCATGACATCAGGATGCACATTTCAGCGCTACATCCCATGATTACATAAAAAATGTAATAGGTTACTGACACCAGAGTTTTTTCAGGTTAGCTGTAGTTTCAATGGCTGGATTGGCCGCTGAAGGTCTAGAATATGACAAAGTTGTAGGCCAATCGGCCGACTTGTTCAGCCTTCAGGTGCTTTATGAAATTTATTAGATCCTCCCAACTTCTATTTTTACATTTTGTTTTTGATTATTTGAGAGAAATGCATCTGAAGAATTTTATTTTCTTATAGAGGTTCATAAACAGGACTAAACCACCACTCAGCAAAGACCAGCAACAAAACCTTACTAGATGGGCAGTGAGTTATCCCTCCATAATTTCCTTTTCAGCTAGCAAAAGCGGAGCCGCGCCACAACAAACAAGTTGGTTAATGAGCATTTGGCATTTGCAGGTCTTGTTTTCTGCATCACTTCTGAAGAACAACAAAGCTGCCCATGAAGCTCTCATGTCTGCAATGTCCCAGAAGGCCAGCGTGTTGGGATGCATTGAAGCGATAGAGAATGCGGCTTGATTGCATTTTGTAAACTCAATATCCTAACACGATTTTATCGATATTGTTGAAGAATACAGAGAAAAATGTAGATTTCAAGCTCTAACAGGGAATTGGCTTTCGTTCCCATCGTTACTTTGCCTGAATTGCAACGTTCATTGTTTAGTCAACTTTGTGAGGACGTGTGTTGATGTATTGACAATTCGTAGAAGTGTTAGATAATTTGTGAATAACAGTCTCCAAATAAATCAACAGAGGTCAAGGCCATAATTTTCCTGTTCATAACAATTTCCTTCTTTTAATTTGCATGACGGAACTTCTTCAGACCCTTTATACGCATGAAGAATGGAGTAAACATTAGGAGTAAGAAACGTAGCTTGTGTAATATTTTATACTTTACGTAGGCAAGAATCCAATTGCATCTTCATTGATAGTATTATTATTCAGTCCCTAATTACATCTTAGTAGGTCTAGTAGGTTTACAGCTAATTTAAGGGGCTAATCCTCTCCCCGTAGATACTATAAACTACAGTATTTCCCAGAAGAAATTAGTACACATCTCATCTCTCATAACCGGGCATATAGGCATTCAGCTCGTTCCTATTGTACCATGCAGAGTTGCAGACAGCAAGTCTCTGATCACAGAATACCGCAGCACGATCCCATGCAGGACTATCAGACGTTTGCAGCTGTCTGTAATCCACATCTGGCAATCCGGGATGCAGGATCATCTCTGAAGAAATTCAGAACAGCTTCCTTGCCACTGCGCCGCGAAGATGAAGCTTGGGAAAAGCGTGGATCGGGCCTGAGAACCAACTCGTCTAGCTATACTATACATTGATCTACGTATATATGTACTGCCTCTCTACTGTACTGTACGTGTGGGCGTTCTTATACGTCGTCGGACCAGTCCTGGAGCTCGCCCTCGGAGAAGAGCGCCTCGACGATGTTGTCGATGAGCGAGTCCACGAAGGCGTTGCACCCGAGCGTGAACATCTGCCCGATCCTGTTGCGCGCGCTGGTGACCCAGGCGAACGCGGCGGCGCAGGCGACCACGGCCACGCACACCCCCGCCGCCTCCTCGATCTCCATCGTGTCCAGCTTCTTGAACAGCGAGCTGCCCGTCGTCGCCTCCACCGCCACCGCCGCGGCGAACGCCAGCTGCATGCGCGAAACCAGCGAGGTCGTCAGGATCAAACCACGTGAACCGTGTTTTCATCCAGGGAGCAAGTTCCGAGCACGCGATCGAGGACGAGCAAGGAAGGAGCAGAGGGACCTCGATCACTCAGTCACTCACCATGGCGAGGCGGCCGGAGATGGTCTCGAAGTCCTGGCTCTTGCGGGAGCTCTCGATGTAGTCCGCGAGCGACGCGAAGAACGGCGAGGATCCCCCCGCGTCCGCGCCCGCGGCGCCGTCCTCCTCCCCCGCCGGCAGCATCCGCCGCGTCACCACGCCGCTGCCGTACGACCGCAGCGTGCAGAGCCGCGGCTGGAGCACGACCTTCCCGGCGTCACGCTTCCGCGGCGGCGGAGGCGGAGGCACCGACGCCTTCTGCGGGGCGAGCTCGCAGATGATCGCGCGCGCCGCGGCCGCCATAGGGATCCACTAGCAGCTCTCGTCTCGCACAGCTGGCACCACGACGCGGACTCGACAAGAAGAGGAGGATTCAGCTGGGTTCTTGGAATCCGCCCGCCTGTAAGACTGTAACCGTGAGTAGGAGTAACCGAGCGGTGAGACCCGCCTCCTTTTTGAAAGTTCGGCGGGGACAGCGAGTGGGCGACGACGCGGGCCGTTAACCACCCGGTGAACTTGCCTCCCGAGGCGGGCGAGGGTCTCGCGGCGAGACGCGTACACGCGGACACGTCACCGGTGAGCCTCGCTGGCGGTGAAGAGACCAACCGCGGATTCTTCCGTCAACTTCGCGCGCGGCCGCCGGCCGCGACACCATTGTCGCGTTCCGCTTGTGATCCAGCAGCGCACGCAACGGTTGTTGCTTCGCGGAGATGACGCGGGTGTGGGGCAAGCGAACGTGGCCGCGTTCTCGGACACTGGCGTTGCTTTCGGAGCTGCAGGATCATGGACCCCTTCTGTACCGTCCGGCCTCCATCTGACGGGTTTCCATTGCCCGACGACTTTTCTTCATTTCCTCCGTGTTACCAGGAGATTGGAGTACGTGTTTCTGTGAGACCGAATTGCGTGCTTGGTCGTCGCGTTTGGATTATGACACGGCTAAAAATCTTAACGCCGCCGTCTTGTAATAATCACTATAATTATGCGTGAATTGTATTTATGGAAGTGTGCGATATTTTTTATATTATTTGTTGATTACTAGTACAAGGGGACAACTGTTCCAGAGTTCTGTTGACGTTGAAAATTTGAGGTCCGAATAGAAGGTGTGTATATATATAGCATAAAATTAACTTGCTACAGGGCCGCGGTTCTTCTCCAGAAATTATCAACTGGTCGTCAAGCTGTCCAAGTTGCCATAGCTGCTCCTCGTCACGCCTTCGCCGTGAGCTTGCAACCTTTTCAGAGCCCGGTGCAAAGTGCAGCACACATTCGCGCTGATGGGTTTGTGATCGAGATGCCAGGGCTCCGTGACAGGTCCAACAACAGCTCAGTTCGTATACGTAATATATCCAACAACAGGATATAACAAGGTAGGAGTAGCATCCGGCTAAGGAGAAACAATAAAGAGCGCCCATCTCCAACGCCAAATATTCATTTTCTGGAGTAGATCAATTGGTACTGATAACAAGAAACGGATCAAACACACACGTCCAATAGGAATGGTTCCGTCAGAGGGATAGTGACTGCCTGCCTGCCCACCTATTGACCCATCGGGCAGCGGCAGCCATCCATCATGCGAACGTTAAGGAAGCATAGGTACATCGGCGTAAATACACGCACTTATTAGACCACCCACAATGTTGTGTCTTACATCGGCGCCTCAACCAATTTTTGCTTTCAAGCATCGTTTCCAAACGTTGTATGCATCGGTGCTTGATTCAAAAATGAAGCATCGGTGAATGCTTATGCACCTTATTACTAAGCTTTTGGAGCACCAATTATCCATTGTGAAGATAGAGTAAAATTTGGGATCAATGCTTCCTGCAAGTGATTTGACAGCCCAACCAATTCTTCCATTGTGGGTGGTCTTACATACCAGAGGTAAGTCCGTAGCAAGATACTGTATGGGGTGATTGTTTGCTCGTATTGTGCTGGCTCGTATGCAGGGGCACAAATTTGCTGGAACTTAGTTGGTCATATACAGGTTAGTTGGTTTGTGTGGTTAGTTGGTTGTAAAGAGACAAGCTGAGAAAAGATGACGTGTGTTTGTTCGTATGAGTCTAATCTGTATGAGATAAAAAATAAAAATAAAAATATATTTAATATTAAACTTATGTATCTGCACTCTAATAATCTCTATTTTAACTTTATGAATGTTAATCTAATTTAATATATTTTAATAAATAAATCATTTACTAATAGTATGAAACCTGTAAAAAAAATAAAGAATGTGTCACGCCACTGGAGCGAGGCCCGGCAGGAACGAAACGAGCTCAGCCTGGTCCGACAACTGCTGCAGGCAAGCAATCAAGCGTGAGCTGCACCTGGCGAGCCTGGTTGAAGTAGAAACGACCAACCAATCACCCCCTATATTAGACTCACACAAGCACAAAGTAGTGAAGTTACAACAGAAATATGAAATAGAAAACAAAAGTCAAAGCTGGATGCAAGGGACTTGGAATCAGAAGCCACATCCAGCAATTTGGTGTTCAATGCAAGAGCCGTATTTTTTTTAAAAAAATGAACAGTTGCAGGTCCTACTGTCACTCGGCGATTAGCTTGAGGAACTCTGACTTGAACGCCTCCATGTGCGCCTGCTGTAGCATGACCACCGAGATCTGCACCCCCTCGCCGTCCCTGGCGCGGACGAGCGCCATCTGCCCGTCCTTGTTCATCCTCACCGCCTCCGTCCGCCGCGGCTTCCCCCACCCGAAGTTCGCGGCCTCGTACGCCCTGAAGCTCGTCGACCCCGACACGTTGAAGTACCGGTTCTCGGGGATATCGATCACGGTTCTCACGAAATCCCAGCCGGCGACCGGGTCCGCCACCACGTCACGGATCGCGCCCTGGATCGCCAGCGCCGCGGCTGCCAGCGCGTGCTCGGACTGGAGGAGCTCGCGCGCGGGCAGCCTCGGAAGGCATCCGGAGATGCACGCGCCGAAGTAATCCGCGCCGGCCGGAGGGTCGAGGTGGTTTCGTACGTCCGCGAAGAAGAAGAGAAACACGTCCTCGTCCTCGTCCTCGTTCGCCGGAGATCGACATGCCCTGCAGCGGACGTTGCACGTCCAGCCTAGCGCGATGACGGCGACGAAACTGGACGGTGGGTGGAGCAAAGGCGCGCCTCGGGCCTCGCTCTGACTGACGATGCGCTGCTTCAGTCGCTCGATGTGTCCGAAGTTCAAGGTGAACGTCCGGCGCGTGAACTGCAGGCGATCTTCTCTCAGAACCGCGCTCGCCTGTGTTGTAAAAGAACGGGGGCCACGGGGCGCGTATGTGTCACTATCGATATAAGATATTGATTCTGGATATGGATAACAATTTGTAACTGGAGGTACCAAGGGCAAATTCGGTGCGTATTTCCGCAGCACACTCCGGGTCAACTCCTCGCCGCCAGGCAGCCTGACACGCGACCGGTCGAAGGTTGGCGCCTGTGGCGGAGCTTCCCCCCGGCACGCCGCCGCCCACGCCTCGACGAACCTCCACAACGAGCGCCCGTCGGCGACGCCGTGGTGCAAGGTGATCCCGAGGGCCACCCCGCCTCCAGCGAAGCGCGTGGCCTGCACGGCGAGCAGCGACGCCGGCAGCTCGGTCATGTCGACCTCCGGAACGAGCCAGTCAAGCGTGCGCACGTCAAGCTCCTCGTCGCCGGCGAGGCGGCGGACGTCGGCGTCGGACTCCGCGACGACGAATTCGACGCCGTCGGAGGCGGAGCAGCTGATGGCGACGTCGCCGGTGTCCGCGAGATGGACTAGCTTGCCGGCGAGTGGGGCGTGGGTGGCCAAGGTAGCTGCCAGGGAGGATTTGAGGGAGTGGAGAACGGTGTCGAAAGGCGGCAGCTGCTCGCCGTCGAAGAAGAGGAGGTGCTGAAGCACAGGAAGCAGGAGCCACTGGGCTTCCATGGCGTTCAGCTTGATCGGCTCCGGCGGCAATGCAGCCTCTGCGGGCACAGCCACGCGGCCGACGTCGACGATTCTCACCGGAGACATCCCGGCACGATCAGGTCCCGTTTGGCTCAAACGAAAACCACAGGAATGAATGAATGAAAGAACCAGTTCATGGAAAGGAAGTGCGCCGACGCGTGTTTTTATACAGCATCATCGATGGGCTTGGAACAACCGCGTTCCCACCTGGGGGAATAGAAAATAGACGAAGTGCACTTATGCGAAATAAAATATTCACTCTGTCGACCAAAATGCAATAATTCACTCTGATCAAAATGGAAGAAAATAGACGGGGTGCATTCCATGCGAAATAAACTACTCCCTCACCCTCTGACCCTGCTGCTGCAACTCTCTCGTCTCTCTCTTCTCATCATGGCCGAGAAAGTTCAGAGATTTCACAAGGAAATCTCAAACCATGCTGGCAGACCATCTCACAGAAAGTGTGCGGGGAGCGAGGCGAACGGATTTTCTCTCAGATGGCATCTGAGAGCTGTTGAATTTGCAGCAGTTAGATATCTTCGCATGGTGCTCGGCACGTTGCATGTTACATGCCCCCTTCAACGAATCGATCGATGTGACATATCGTCTTGATCAAGCACAATGCTGTTTTTTTGATTGGTTTGCCTAATCTTTGATGATACTCCCAATTATAGCATTCCTTAACGAAACGAGACGAGACGACGGATCGGAGGCGAGTTAGCCACGTGTACAGGGATGTTCGTCATAGCCTAACGAAGAAGACGGTGAGCTCCGGGGAGTCGCCGCCGGGCGGTCCGACCATATAGAGCGACTCCGAGTCCCGCGACCCAACGATGTGGTCGAAGCTCCCGCGAATGTACGTCATGTCGCCGTCGAGCCCGTGCACGTCCGTTATGGTGGGGAGCACGCCGCTGCCCATGGAGACGGCCCAGAGAGTCTCCAGCACCTCGACGTCCAGGTCGTTGGGCTCCCGCCGCACCGCGTACCCCGCCCTCTTGCCGTTGCAGAACATGGTCCACATGGGCTCCTCCTGCACCCACGCGTCGTCGTGGTGGTCGCGGTCGCGCCAGATGCTGGCGGCGGTCGCCGCCGACGTCGCGCGCTTCTCGCTCTCCAGCACGATGCGCGCGCCGGCCACGGCGCTGAGG
>BCLG01001075.1:28854-41914 GCA_001602295.1 Zoysia matrella | reverse complement strand
ATGCGGCAGTTGCGGTACCCGAACAGCGTGCCGGTCAGGCGCCGCCGCAGGCCGGGGGACGCGCCCGCCGTGAGCTGCTTGAGCAGGGAGTCCGGCGCCGGGCTGCGCCGGGCGCCCGCAGCTCGGGTTGAAGAGGGGCAGCGACCGGCACATGCTGTCGAGCATCCGCATGGGACGCGACCGGCGTGGCGGCGCCGGCCGCTTCGGCGCCGGCTCCAGCCTTTTGCGCCCCGCGGCTCGCGACGGCGACGGCGACGCCAGCAGCAGGATGGGCTTCTTCATGCCGCCGTCGTCCTCGTCGGTCTCGTCCGACGACGACATCGACGCCGGGCGCGTCCGGCGCGACGTGTCGATGACAGCGACGCCGGCCATGTCGGAGGGAGACGAGCTGGGCTGCCGGCGACGCGGCGGCCGGCGCAGCTCGCTCCCCCCCGATCGGCCACGTACGGATCGCCGATCGAGGGCCTGAGGAAGATTTGTGCGGCACGCACGCGCTGCCTGCGGGAGGAGACGTGGCGAGGTGTTATGACGCCCATTTTTTCCGTTTGGCTTCCTCCTGTTTCCGCGGGAACTGCGATTTGGGCAGTTCGTCGCGCCGTTGGCAGCCATTGGCGCCAGAAGCGCCAGCGCTCTGCTATTTCCAGGCTTTGGTCAGTTTGGTGGGCTGTGACTTGGTTTGTAGCCCATGATGCAGGAACGGCCTATTAGTAGTTCGTTGGTGCTTTTATTTTTTAAAGGAAATTCGTTGGTGATTTTTGGAGCCCTGCCCCTTTTGTTAACAGATACTACTCTCTCCGTTTTTAAATTGATTGACTTTTAATTTTGATCATTTATTTTATACAAAAAATTAATTTAAATATGTAAAATTTGAACCATGTTTTAAATATATTTGATAATAAAGCAAATTATAACAAAATATAAAAAATTTATCAAAAATTTTTGAATAATTTTTTTAAATAAAACAAACGATCAAAGTTGAGATTTGAAGTTAACAGTGATATTAATTTAAAAACGAAGAGAGTATATGTTTACAGCTCCTTACAGCGGTAATGAACATGCTAATGGCCCTGAAACAAATCCAACAACAGCAAAAACGCAGGCATCATCAGCTGTGACAGGGCAAACTAAAGCCAGGTTCAGGCCGAAATCTGTAGCGGCTTCTGAATTTGGGTCGCCAAGAAGTGCCACCAGCTCTTCATCATCTCCAGATTCTCGTTTCAGATCGAAATCAGTACAGGGGACAACGATCTGAAAGGCCTGTCCTCGCGTAGGCTCTTGCAAACTCGCAGGCCAGCTATGGATGATGAGCCCGATCGATTGAGATGCCATCAACATTGGCGTGTGAGGTCGATCTAGAAGCTCGCAGGACTGCCAAACTTTTCTTCGAACACAAGCCGTATCATAATTCTGCTGACTGGGCAGCGGAAAAAAGGTTTTAGAGGAGCAGGTAGGAGTAGCTCGAGATCATCTCTTTGCTGCCGTGGGCCGGATTCTCCAGCCAAATCAACACGACAAATGAGACGGACAAAAGCTCTTCTCGGTAAGCGGATAAGCGTGCAGGTTATAGAGAATCCCAGTGCTGATTAGTAGTAACAAAATAATACTCCTCGACAGATGTTGACTGGTCACGCTCCAACCAAGCTGAAAGCTTGAAACGATCAGCTGCATAAAAAAGCTCAGTCGCACCAACTGAAAAAATGACAATGACTCGGAGTTGGTGTGTAGCGCTTCATGTCGTTCCATTTCGTGGTCAGGAGCACTGGAGCAGAGCCGGCACATGACGTAGCGTAGGACGTATACCCGTATAATACCCGTACTACGTACGTACTCCTAGGAGGGAGGCACAAGTATTCGGCCGAAGACTTTGCGCCTGGCAGCGGCATACAGTCAGAAGGAAGGTTTATAAAACCGGTTAAAATCGGCTAGTTTTTATGGTTTTTAGTGAAATCAGTCCGATTCGATTTAAAGAGTCGATCGATTTTTGTTTACTAAACTCAAAAAGAATTGAAAATCTAAAAACCGATCAAATCGATCGGTAAATCAGTAAAACCAATAAAAAATCGTTTGAATCGATTTAATTTCAAATTAAAAAACAATAAACTGAAAAAACCGAACGAAAAAAAAAAGATTTTCTAATTTATCTGATTTTTACAATTTATTATTACAGTTTATTTTTATTTTTATAAAAATCAACCATGCCGCCCAGTTTTTGAGGCCGGTTTGGTTTCTGAAACCTTAGTCACAAGACGTGTATACTCCTACTGAACGAGTACAGTAATGCTACATTATTCAACTGAGCACCATCAGCAACCTACGTACTCCTTCAGCTCTGTTCTGCACAGGACATGACACGTTCCTGCCGTTAATGCCCCCGTAACACCATCATCCGCCGCTCAAGGGATAGGGGTATTCCTGGCAGTCTCTCCAAGACCCGGTCGCGCAGCAATAAATTGGTCGCTCGACATCGGCATGCATCGGGAGCAGAGGAGTGGGTAGGGGTAGTTAATACTGGACCTCAACGCATCAGCAGTCGGATGAGGAAAGGAGCGTGCACCACAAACGTGGAGGAACAGTGGCAGTAGGATGCTGTCTCTCTAGACAGACGGCACCGCCGCTCTCTCCAGAAGCTCCTCATCTCATCACCTCGCTCGCTAGAGCGGCAACCATGGATGAGCGCAAGGAGAAGCAGGACGACAAGTTCCAAGAATCACCGGAACAGCAGCAGCCGCCGCCGCGCAAACAAGAGGCGGAGCACAACGGCAACAGCTCTGAGGAAGAATCGATGGATCGGCAGCGTCAAGCAGACGGGTATAAAGCGGGGAGCGACGCTGAAGAAGAGGAGGAACCGACGGCGCTGCAGGTGCAGCCCAAGGAGGTGGTGGAGACCAGCCGCTCGGACGAAGAAGCAGCCTCGTCGCCGTCGGTCTTGGGCGTCTTCGCGCACCCGTGCTCGCTGCTGCAGTACCTTCTCCGGGCCTGCGCGGGCTGGTTCTGGGCAAGCTGGGGTCTTCACGGCGCTTTCGACGACGACCCGAAGCCACAGACCACTGCTCCGGCTGTCGCACTCGCACCACCTGAGGCGGCCGTGGCGCCGCAGGCGAACGCGACTGGACAAGGCAGCGGCGACGGAGAGAAGGCTAACGTAAGTGGATCGCGCGTGGATTCATTTTTCTGCTCGCGTTACTTTTCGGTTACCGACCGGAGCCGATTGATCTGATCTGGGTTAATGACTTGTTGCTGGGGGGTTGTGTGCGTGCGCGATTTGTTGCTGTAGTATTTCTTCATGCAGGAGGTGGTGACCCGGGTGTGGGCACTGGCAGTGAGGAGGGGGCAGCGGCCGCCCGGCGGCACGGGTCATCCGAGGGAAGGAAATGGCGGGAATGGGGGACACCACCACTAGTAGGCTCGTGCGCAGGAATGGGCATGCCATGGAACGCAGCCGGGGGGGACGGCAATGGAGTGATGCACCGGTCTCCGCGACATCTTCGGCCGAATGCTTGTGCCTAGTACGCAGGGAGTACGTACATTTTGCTCGGAAGTTAATGTACGCGTGTGTGTGGCTGTTTTTTTTTTAGCAGTGTGTGTGTGTGTGTGTGTGTGGCTGTTGGAGTTGACCATCACGAAGAGTCACCTGATCTCAACTTCAAATGAACACTATGGAAGTTTAGTGCAGTGTTTTAACATTCTGTGTATACACGACTTTTTTAAGATGCGACGGTTGTTCGTTCTTGTTCATCATGTTGTAACCGCAGTTTTCATTCTATTGCGCATGTAATGAAAGTACAAAGTTTGGAGTATGTTGCGCAGAGTGTTCAAGAACTGGATCGAGGTAGATCCTGCGCGGCAAACGGCACATGCTTTCAGATAACCACAGGTACAAGAGCTGGAGACTTCGAAATTGCTGTACAAAAATATCATATGAATTGCTTCAAATTCACGGAAAATGTAAGATTTCGAAATTTAATGTATATGGCAGCCAATTATGAAAAATGTATTCTTGTCAAAAAAAATTATGAAATTTTTTTAGTGTTACTGAAAATGATATTGGAGGCAGGCTTTTGCGGTTTTACACGGCGCACGACCAACGGTCTTGCCTCGACATTCCCAGGCCGTTCGTACAATGTGGGCCGCATGCTGGTTGCGCGGCTAATAAAGCGGGCTGATTCTGAATCTAGACTTGGTGAGAGCCCATCGGCGCGCAGTGGCCCTCCTTCCTGTCGCCGGCTGGCATCAATGGCGCTGCGGCGGCTCGCGCGCCGCGCTCTCCACCGCTCATATGCTCCGCCGGCGCCGCCGCCGCCCTCGCTCTCATCCGATTTCCGTATCTACCTCATCCACCTCCGCTTCTGCACCTCATCGTCCACCCCGCCACACTTCATGCTCGATTACCTCGTCTCCACCCTCGGGCTCCCGCCGGACAAGGCCGCCAAGGCGGCCCCGCGGTTCGCGCACCTCAGATCCACGAAAAAGCCCGACGCCGCGGTCGCCTTCCTCTGCTCGAAAGGCCTCAGCCGCGCGCAGGTCCGCAAGGTGGTGACGTGCTGCCCGGCGCTGCTGCTCAGCGACGTGGACGCCACCATCGCCCCCAAGTTCCAAGCCGTGCGGTCGGCGGGGCTCACCCGCGCGGAGGCCGCGCGCCTCTTCGCGCTCTGCCCGCCGGCGCTCACCTGGGGCGTCAGCACCAACCTCCTCCCGCGCCTTCTGTTCTGGCTCGACCTCCTCGGGTCCACCAGGTTACTGATGAAATGGCTCAGCACCCAGTGGCTGCTCAAGTACAGCGTCGACTTGCTAATGCGCAACGTGTCGACGCTCCGGGACCTGGGCATCCCGCAGGCCCGGCTCGTCGCGATGTTGCGGCTGAAGCCGTCGCTGATCATGCAGACGACGAACAGGGTCCGGAGTCTGATCGACCGCGTCGACGCCTGCGGCGTCCCGCGCGGCTCCGGGATGTACGTGTGGGCGCTCCTCGCGCTGCACGGGGTCAGCCCCGCCGCGTTCCAGGCCAAGAGGGCCGCCCTGATGGGCGGGATCGGGTGCACGGAGCACGAGTTCCTCGCCATGTTCCGGCGCGCGCCGTGCTTCCTGTTCATGTCCGCGGAGCTGCTGCTGCGGAAGGTGGAGTTCCTCAAGGCCACGCTCGGCTGCGACGCGGACTACATCGTCAGGAACCCCGTGATGCTGACGCTCAGCCTCAGCAAGCGGATGGTGCCGCGGTGCCGCGTCATCGAGGCGCTGAGGTCCAAGGGCGTGGGCACCAGCAGGGAGCGGTTGCCGAGCGTAGTGAGGCTGTCGGAGGCCAAGTTTATGGAGAGGTACATACTGAGATACAGTAAAGAGGCTCCGGAGCTCCTCGACCTGTACCCTCCTGACCAACGGAGATGCTCGCTCAAAGTTGATTGATTCTAATTGCCTAATTTAGCCTACTACTTGCATGTGAGGCTGTGAGTTACGGCACTGATGTGTGCATTGTTTTGAGATTTTGAAGATTGACGGGGCAGGCATATAAACATGGGGAGGGATTCCACTGACACTAGTTAGAGGGATTTCTCGATGCGGTAGAGTATTATCTCGACATTTTTTTAGCGTCATGCCTGCTACAATGAGCTGAATGACAAACAAGGATCAACCAAGTAGAAAACTCAGGCTTAGATACGGTCTCTTGATGAAAACATACTTGCCGTATGTACCACGGCGTTAAACATCAGCCATGTCAAGTCAGGTACCTACTGCATTAGCATACTAATCAAATCCTAAGGGCATTAGTCTCTGCTACTTCTCTACAGGTTAAGAATCAACTACTCCTACATAATACGACACTTGTAGGCATCCTACTGGGCAAGGGGGGAAGAACTCCGGATTCAAGCTGTCTATCACGCCCGCCTGCCCAGGCCGATACGCCCTGGATCAGGTTCATCGGCAGTCGACTGCCTAGGCAGTCATCATTGACGTGCGGGCCAGGCAACATGCGTGCTGTCCCCTGCCGACGATCTAGTGCATACTCCCCACGACAAAATTTGAAGCACTGTGGCCTGTGGGACACAGCCATGCCGTGTTTGGCTGTCAATACTAAACATAATTAGCAGCCTTCCAGCCAATTCTGTGCACACTTGGCATCAACAGCCAGATCAACCTTCAGGATGTTGGTGCCGTAGAAGGGCTTAGACATGCACTCAACCACTATGGCCTTGGCCACATCAGCAGACTCTGCCGGTCCTTCCGGTATCACTTCATCATGCACCTGAAATATGGAGCTTTCAGATTTAGCTGCTAATTACGTTGCGTTTTGCAAAAGGGAAATTGCCAAACTGAAGAAAAGGAAGAAATCAGAGAATGATTGGAAGAACTCAGAGCTATGCCAAAGCAAGCACTTCAACTTGGGCATATCGCGACAGTCTAAATAACATCAGCCATGGAAATCTCTCTCCTTTTCCAAAAAGAAAAATAAAGAATACTGGCAGTTAACCAGTGATCAAGCCTAACTTTTCTCATAAAATACCCGCAAGAGTAGCGTCCAACCAAGCTCCTTAAGACGAACATTCCGATCTATCTCAAGCATGGCACACGTAGCAACATCTGCTGCACTGCCCTGTGGTGTTCAAAAAAGCACATCAGAAATGAAACTAATTTTGAACAATAATGAGTTTTGATTGACAGCAGTCACCTGTACAGGAGCATTGATAGCAGCACGCTCTATGTGACCCCTTTGACCAGAAGTCACGTGAGCCATGCTCGGAAAACGGCGTGACCGCCCAAGCAAGGTGTAAACCTCGCTACCTCTCCTGTGCGAGTTCTTTTTGTTTCATTTGCTTTGCCAAAACCTCTTTTCTATGGCTATACCAGAGTTTCAGTGTGTCCTTTGCCTCCTTAACAGAAACCTAGCAAGGGAAGAGGTTGTGAGAAGGCCACATTTCTATTTCACAAAATGGTATATAGAACAATAAGCTAATTGTTTTCAGGTTTTTGGCTTATCAACATGCAAATCTTGTAAACAATGCCATTAACTAAGCGTTATGTTTGTTTGACAAGTTACCTTCCAGTCCCGAGCAAGCCCATGGGCTGTTTTCCCATATGCAATGGAGAAATTTAGCATTTTAGCCTTCCTCCTCTCAGCACCAAAAGCATCCTGCATCATAGAAAAATCATGATTTGGATTGTTCCATACAAATCATATATGTTTTCTTTTATATCATGCTAGTAAGCTAGAGATATCAGACATATCCTAGGTCCATAGAAATGATTAACATGGAGTGTAAGTTCTGGATTCTCCATTGAAAAAGGATTTTGAAAATTGAAAGTAAATAAAAAATTGTAAGCATATCAAAGTACAAGATACAAGAATAAGTCTTGTAGGGCTTGTTAATCAAATCAAGAAAGAATGAACATAATTCTCAGCAATGGTATTAACGCTGATGTACCTTCAACAGTGGTACAGGAGGTTTTTCTTGACCAGGTTGAGGATGCCACTCAAGAAGTACTTTTTCCTCTTCAACAGCATCACGTATGCGCTGGTACATGTTCATGGCTGTCCTAGAATGGAAGTCACCACCAGCTTTGAAAGCATCTAACATGCTTTTACAATCAGCAAGATGCGCTAAGATCCTGAGCTCCAGCTACAGATAGCACAAGTATGCCTATTTACTTGTTGATTGCATCAGTAACTCGGTGTAAATATTTGCACAAGCACATACCTGACCATAATCAGCAACAATAAGACTGTTTCCTGGAGCTGCAACAAAAGCTTGGCGTATTTTATATCGGTCCTTCTCAAGTGCAGGTTGGTTCTGCCATGGAGGAAATCTTACAATACTATAAAATCGAAAGCAACTAGCCGGAGTTTGCAACAGTTGACATAACTTCTCATCACATGCGAATCATATTAAATAACGCAGCCTCACCTTATTCTTTTAGGCCAATAAAATAAAAAAAAACAGCAGTATTTATTCTCCAAATTTATATCTATTACTGCTTGTAAGCTAAATCGTTGAATATAAATACAGCAACAAATCATATATAATAATTGTCCTCAAGAACGCCATATACTACAAACACGTGTGACCTTCTGATAATAACATAAAATGCAGACCTGTAGATTTGGCACCCTTGCTGATAAGCGACCTGTTTCTGTATTGATATTCAAAGAACAGTGGATCCGCCCCTCCTTACATGATATATGATTTCCCTATCAGGAAATATAAATAGCATGAAGAGGCAAATCGATGACTAAGACCAGTAAAAAAAACTGATAGTAGGCATCCAAAGATTATCCGCATAGCCTTTGCTACACGCCAATAAATCCTGCAAGCTTAGAGCATGTGGATCCAACTCACCTGTAAAGGAAGAATAAAGTTGGATATCAGTGAATCAATAGAACAAATTTCACAGAGAGCTGCAATGGCATGGCATGCTTCCCTCCCTTCTTTTCCTCCTCCAAATGCTTCGTATGCAGTTCCATAGGAGGAAGTGTCGACGTCACAATCAGAAATCTCAGAATCACTACCACATTCATCCTCCTCCCCATCATCTGTCGCAAAAACAAGATCAGATGGAACTTTCCCAGCCAAACTTCTTAAAGCATCCCCACTAACTGATGGCCAGCCACTTGTAGTGAATATATCAGTTTTCAGGCCTTCCACAATGCTGAAAAGCTCAATTGTATGGTATTTTGGAACCTTCTTCCCTTCTGCAACTGCATTTTCATCATTAGGCACTTTAATAGCTTTACTCTTCGGCAAAGTTTCACCAGGTCTGCATCTGCACAAAGATTAGGATTATTAGACAATTTTCAGGTATGCAACAAAAAATATACAGGACACAAAAGGTAAACTTTAACTAATTACTAATATATATGCAAAAACACCTTTAGCCCACCCCAACTTCCTAGGAACAGAAGCCTCGTTGCTTGTTTGTTGGAAAAACACTTCCATCAATTCAATGGACACCATGGTGGTTTTCACTTGGAAGCTTGGCATATCCGAAGGCAGAAAAAAATGGGGGAATTCCCAGAATATCACTCCAACAGCGCAGAGCAGGAGGAAATCTTTTATAGACAGTCAACCTTCAACTACATAGCCTCATCTCATCCCTCAGAGAACGTATTATGGCATGGAACTCAATTTCCTCATCATGATCCCGTAGCAACATGTTGCTTGCCCCTCCTTTTTCTCAGTTTTTTGTACAGTTTTGTATCACTTATTTGTAATTTTCTTTTTGCTCTATTAATAGTAAAGAGTCGGGGCCTCTTCTACTGTTTCCGCATAAAGAATACTAAACAAACCAACTAACCAGATATATTTTTCCTATGAACCTTTCAGCTTGAGAATAACTTGAATATGATGAGAAACCAAGCATCATGCATATGAAAACTAACCAAAACTCTACAAACAAGAATACAGCAGGGAGAGAGCTATTACCTATTCTCGGTACCACCAAAGAAGAGTTGGCGAATTTGAGTATCACTGTTGACATTCATATATTTTGCATCATGGCAATATTTAGATGCCCATTTCCTAAACTTATCTGCGGCCAATTTGCGCTGCGCAACAGCAACCTTTTCAATCTCTGAAAGGTAAGCGCGGTCAACAAGCATTCCAACAGTTTCCATTTCACAAGAAGTGCACCAAATTGACGCCAATACTCCTCATAAAAATCATACAGTGAACCTCTTGGGCAACCATCAAAAGTCCAATCCTTCCTTTCGAGCTTGCTTTTCAAGCATTCATAAAGCCTCAAGGTACTCATTGAATCTAGTGAAGAGTAACATATCCACAGTACTCTATCCTCTCTTTGCAAAATTTCAACAGGCTCGATCGAAGCTTCCCTTCTGATCCATCCTTTTTTTAACTTTTTCCTACCAAAAATGGTTTTCATTGATCTTTTCCCAATTTTTTTTTAGTTCCTTTGGGATAGCACCCATGATTCTGTTATCATTTGTAAGTCCCTCAAGAGAATATCCTCCATCCAATCTTCTTGAAGAATCCCACAGCCGTGCAAGATGCATTGTATCAGCATGAAATCCAGCAACTTTAATTCCATAGTTTTCTATGATATGGCAATCGAAACTATAGTTGTGCCAAACCTACATGAGAAAACACGATATTTATTTTAGAATGTTAAGAACAGGATAATGTTGCACATATTTAATCCTATAATCTCACAGAAGCAAAATTTGGCTAGGTATTCACTAAAATGGGGAAATCTCCCGCTGATGTTAGAAATTGGAATTATATTTTTGTTCCTGGCCTGTTTACACTACAATAGTAGGGTAAAATGAAGGAATAGAGCAGACACAAGTACAGTGCCGTCTAAATAAAATAAACAAATAGCATTACACCTTCCTGATAGATGGATCTTCAAAAAATGGGGCAAACTCCATCAGAACATCCTGTCCACCATCCAGCACATACACCCAAATACATGTCTTGCCATTTCCAAAATCAGCTTCAGCACCAGAAGAGCCAGAGTAGATGCTAAAGCATATGACCTCCCCATGGCCAACTGGTGTCTCTTGTTTAACATCAATATTAGATACCTGCATAGCAATAGGGTCTCCTCCATTCAGGCCCAAAAAAACTCACAAGTCGTAACATATATTCTGTTTGCCCAGTACCACACTACTGAATGAAGAATACAAAATGATAAAGATTATTCATCAAGTTCATGCCATCATAAAACATATGGTATACCCCTTACAGAGGATTATAGCAGAAATGCAGCAGATTAAGAGCAGTTGCAGAAAGAAGCAGACACTAAACGTCTAAACTATGGAAAAAGAATTCTCAGTACAATTAGGAGCGATATAAGAAGTAAACTGGCAAAGAATGGTATGGGTTGCAGCGTTTGATGTCGAATCTTGAGTTTCAATGTTAGATGGTTACTGATCAAATGTTCAATAATTTGCAGCAAGCCATGGAAAAAATGGTCGCAGCATTAATTGTAAGTAAAAAGATCCACCGAGGGTTTACATCCCCTACCTCTGTGTCACATGCATGAATGAAGTTTCTGTATTTCGAAGTAAGCAATTGAACAACACTCCTAGCAGACTCAACGTTGTCAACCACCAGAACTTTTTCATAGATGGTAACAAGCGCCTTCCGTGCATCAATAGACTCCTGGGACAAGGGTGCCCTAGCTGGAGAAGGCGCTTCTGTCTTCTCAGGTGAGCCCTCATGCTTGTCAGTAAGATCGCTGTCACTATCCTTCTCATCAAATTGCAAGCTTTTTGTGACTTCAGTTATTTTTGGAAGACAGGCACGGAAGTTGGAGCCATTAGGCCAATGGGCGTCCACTTCAGAGTCGTTAGGCCGTTTTACTGGTTCAGTGTCATGTTTAACAACACTAGCCACTGCTGAAACAGCACCTGCAGCACAGCTGGCATGATGTTTTGCCAATTCCATATTGGCATGCTTATTTGCAAGAGAACTAGGTGTCATTCTTTGTCTCCCACTGCGCAACGAAGAATGAATGAAACTCTTATATTCTTCGGATGGCTCATGATGAAGAATGCCTGTCCCTAGATGAGTTGAACCACTACAGATACTACCCGTGACAGTATTGCTGGTTTTGATGAAAGATAACCTCTTGCTCTCTTCAACCCATTCTTGTGCACTATTTTGCACATTGAAGTTGATGCATGCCCCAAACTTAAGAGGTCTGTTGTCATGAATTCCAATGCCTGAACTCTGAGAGTACTCTTGCCTGACAATAAGAAGCATCCTCAAAGTCATTAGAGGAAAAACAGCCAAGGGATATATAGATCTTAGTGTTTGTTATTTAGAGCTAGAACAAATTCATAGGGCCATCATCACATGTGTTTTGCTTAGAAAGTTTAGATAGTCTCAATATATCAGTATCCTAGACCATGAATGTTTATACAACCAAGAATATTGAGACACTCGTCCATCGATTGGTTCATGGATACTGGTAGTCTAAATCCAGATGAAGACATATTAGGTCCTATAACAGAAAAGTAATCACACAGAATTAGCACAGAAATGGCCTAGCATTAAAGCGTAAAGCCAACATTGAAGTTTTCGAACTAGAGTGCAGCATCCAATTAGTCAGGGGAGTCTCGAATATAATGACCATCGAATAATCACGGCGCCAATAAGGTGGAGCTTTGTCGGGATCATGTACCTCAGGTACTTGACGACCCGTACTCGCACACGTGGGCCAAAACCCCGAAGAGTTTAGAGGTCGGACGACGGCGCACAAACGCGCGGTCCGACCCTTGAGGCGACGGTCTACGAAAGACAAATCTTAGCCGCGCTAAGATGCACGGTGACGCCGACCTCCGTGAGCCGAGCCCCGAGGACCGACCCCTGGAGGTAGGTACGGCGTTATGTCATATTTACTCTAGTGGTCAACCGTCAACCGCCCTGACGGGATGGGACGGGTTTCACCACGACGATACTACAGCTGAAGCCGCAGAGCCAGACGGGCCGCGGGAGTCAACGGACAAGACCCGACGGCACTGTGACTGACAGTGCAGTGCCGGACAGGCGCTATAGTACCCGTCGCTGCGTGCGACGCGACGGACCACGCCCGCGCGTGGGCGTAACGAATGATGACGACGCCAGTGGAGGACCCACCTGTTAGCGAGACAGCAAAACCGCGTAGGGCCCAGCATTTTGTAACTCCGAACCGCCTTATATAAAGGGAGGCCCGGGGAGCGATAAAACGGGGGGAGAACGACAAACACAAAAAAGCCCAGAGCTCTTGCACGTATCCGTTCACGCGCAAGCAACCTCACGAATACGTGCATCGATCACCCACGATGTAGGCACCGGACCCTCTCTCGAAGGAAGAATTCGACCTATTGTACTCTTTCATTGAGATAAACCACCCTTTGAATGTAGCGTATTACACCGTTCGAGGTGGCCGAACCAGGTAAAAATCTCCTTGAGTCTTCCGTAGACTAAGACACATCAAATACGAAGGCACACCACCCCCACGATCGTATTTCATACTGTGCCGGTGGTCAGAACGCACTTCAGCGAGTACCGGAAATTGGGAAACAACTCAACATGAAGGCGACATTACCTTCTGCACCCGATGAAGGGCG
>BCLG01001075.1:0-28612 GCA_001602295.1 Zoysia matrella | reverse complement strand
CGCTGCGCGGCGCGGCTGAGCTATTGTTTATCCCTCGCGGTGGGCGGCGCGAGCATTAGGGAGGCTCAGCTTCTGGAAGGCGAATGGAAACGGCGGCGGCGAGTGGACGAGGAGGCGAGAGTTTGGGCGCGACGCGGACTTGCAGAGGGGGATAGTCGGACTAGGGAGAGGTTTACGCCAACGGTGCAATCTGGTAAACGTGGCGGTGTTCCTGGTCAGTTTTCTGCTAGTACAGTACTACATGTGTTATGGTAAAAGTTTATTTTTAATTTTTGTTGACTACCG
This sequence comes from Zoysia matrella, assembly GCA_001602295.1. NCBI lineage: Eukaryota > Viridiplantae > Streptophyta > Magnoliopsida > Poales > Poaceae > Zoysia > Zoysia matrella. The sequence goes on along the minus strand of BCLG01001075.1, from coordinate 28,327 downwards.
CTTTGACTAATAATTTTTATAGATTTAATTAAATTTAAAATTTTAAAATTTATATTTTTATATTTATCAAAAAATATTTTTATAATATATATAATATATATTATTAAAATTAATTAAATATATCTAAATCATTGATTAAAGTCGTAATCAACAAAAAGATAAAAATAGACCTTAGTACGACGGCGGGAGCAGGGCGTTTGTGCACATACTTTCCGGCTCCGGAATCTTGATCTTTTCCGTGTGTTTTTCGTCGGTGGGGGTACACAGTTGGTATGGGTGTTATGATTTTATATGGCTGCGGTTTAGTGGATCATTTGACAGCGTATAATTTAGTACGATGCATCTCTCAATCGTGGGAGTATCATGTTCTTTTGATTTGATTGGCGAGGGTTAGAAGATTGGTGAGATTTCTCAATCCATTTCAGTATGCAAAAGGAAAGAAATTTCTTCTAATCGTGAAAAACATGCGCAGATTTGCATGTTCTTTTTAAGAAACAGATTTTTGTTTGGCAAAGAACAGACACATCGTACGTCAGCTAGGGAGATAACAATCACCATCCTACAAAAACTGCACGACATATGTATCTCAACGCAAAATTTACGAGCTGCTCAGAAAATTCTCACAGCATAAGAAGTAGACTAGCACTCGAATCATCATTTACGAAGTCCCCTGAAATGACTAGCACCAGCATGGTCTCGGAAGCCCCATGCCATTCGTTCTCCCCCGGCAACAACATACATACAGCTAAGCATTGACGCGGAAAAAAAAAACTGCTCCCTGATTTTCCCGTACTTGAGGTGCCGCTAGTTTCAAATTACCAGACACCGCCAGGAGCCGGGGGTCGTGTCGCGGGGTCATCAGCTAGCTGGATGGCACCGGGTAGCACTTGCCCCTGCACATGCACCGGTACACCATGGGGCAGGGCAGCGGCTCAGCGACGGAGCACTTGAAGCTCACCATGACGCGGCTGCACGGCGAGCACGCCCCGCACGCGTGCGTGCAGTCCGGCAAGCTCGACCCCGTTGCGCGCACCTCCTCCTCCTGCAGCGGCGGCAAGCCACCGCCGTCGTCCATGGCCCCGCTTCCCTGCTGCTAAACGCGAAATCGGTAAGCTGCTGCTGGTGATGGTGACGATCTCGACAAGCGCTTGTAAGGTGATTGAGATTGAGTAATTAAGGACGTACCTGCGACTGCGATTCAGTGGTGCTCCTCTCCTGATGTCCACTCACCGGTTTGCCATCAACTGTCCAAATGAAAACGGCAAATTAAGTTAGAATATTGATCACGGGACAGCACACTGCGTAGCTCAAGAGAAACCGGAACACGCGAGGTTGCGCTTACCAGGAGCTAGTCTGATGCCGTCGCTCGCGGCCGCGAGGAGCGAGACGACGGCTAGAGCAAGAAGAAGAACGCAGCGAAATCCTCTGGCGGCAAGACTCATAGCGTCGTCGAGAAACTGAAATCGCTCAGCTCGGCCGGGTTTGCGTACTGCCTGACCGTGGAGTTCCGAGAAGATCCTGCTTCAGTTTTGGAAACCTGGGTGCAGGGGAACGGTGACCACCAAACCGTGCACATATATATAGCGTTCATGCATGCAGGTCAGGTTTGAGTGAGAGGAACCAGGGGTCCAGGGTCGATGACGACGATGAGGGACGCGAGCCGTGACTGCTGGCGCGGGCGCCTTTGATAGCGCGTCACATGATCCTCGGCCCCGCCCGGCGTTCCGGTCACACGGATTCAATGACGCGCCGGTGCGCAGGCGGGCAGAGGCGAGGCGAGGCGCGCACGACCATTTACTCTGCCCTCTGCACGGGCCGCAGAGGTGTGCAAGCAACCTAGCAAGCAGCCGCGCGCGTGCACGGGTACTCCGTCCGGCCATCGCCGACGGGGGCAAGGCCGAAACCGCATGGCTTGGCATTGGCATCCGCCGCGTTTTGAATTGAATGGCGTCGCGCGCGCGACGAACGGGACTGCGTGTTGTTGCGTTGAGGCCTCGTTTGGAACCCATGGACCATGAAAACTTAACGAAACCGCGCTGTGGATTCCGCTCCCCTTCGTGATTCCACAGTGGGAGAGTTCAGTCATCAGTGCCACCGCATGAAGCCTGGCCTGCTCGTGGGTCGTGGCTCGACCTGTGCGATCACGCCCTGGAACTGCGCATCAACTCTCTGAACTCGTCCGTGCATGGATGGAGGCTGACCAATAGGCGTGGCCTGGTCCATTCTGCAAGAAGTGAAGACTGTACTACTTGGTCCATCCGTGATGTTTCTGACGCAGTGCCAAGCTCAAGTACTTGCGTTCGTCCACCAAAACAGAGCATACGTTCGAGGAAGAAATGCATGGACAGGCATAGCTAGCTCCGGCTTGTCGTCCGTGAACTGCGTAACACCTGCTAGTCGGATGTTCACGACAGAGATCTTGCTCAAATTTCATCCCAAAACAGTATTAACTGACAAACAACTGACATACGCAAAAATCTTCATACCGTACTAAAAAAGCGGTGGGAAACTGACAAATTTGAACCGCTGAAGATTTTTCTGGTTATATCATTTTGAGCTAACTTGCTTCATACTACAATACAGGTGTACAATGGCAAAACAAAAGGTCTGCATGCCGTACTCATTACAGATTGATCGACGCTAATTACAGATAATTACATCATATATACCTGCAAACACTACTCAGCAATAACATCATTCATCGCTCATAACGCTGTAGAACATATATACACGAATTGCGCCCATCACAGATTTAGAGGGACTACGCTATGATGCACCATTACTATTTCACCTGATGACAAACGCACACTACTTCAAAGTTTACGCGGGCTGTACCGCGGCGCTGACAGCAAGCGTTCCATTGATTCGTCATCGGAACCCAGCGAGGTCTAGAAGATTTCCTCGTACTCTAATGGGGCCGTTCACCTGGGCACTACGCAATGAATCACTGCTCTTCGTCTTCTTCCTTCCGCGTCTTTGGCATCTCTTCAGCGCAACGTCTAGCTTACCGCTGACTCGCGTGGGCGTGCTGCCCAGAGCTGGCTCAGCGCGCGGAGGCGCTGGAAGTAGTCGCCGAGCACAAGGAGTCCCTTCGCCGCCTGCCGCGTCGTCAGGATCTTGTGCATCTCTTGCAGCGTCGTCCGCCGGAGATGGTCCGCCTGCGAACAGCAAGGCCGTTTGTGCGTGCGTGGGTGTACGTAAGCAACAAGAGCAGAGCAGGTGCATGCATGTGTAGTGTTGTTTCGTTCAGATCATGGGTCCGGTTGATTACCTGGTTGACGAAGCCGACGAGCTCTTTGAGCTTGTCCACGGCGCTGGCCATCTGGAGCATGTACACCTCGGAGGAAGCGAACGGGTCGACCCCCGCCAGGGTCTCCGTGACGTTCTGCTGCAGCTTCTCCATGCCCTGAAGCAGGGCGTCCTCCGCCTGCGTCGAGGTCTGCTGCAGGCCGCACACGAACGCCCGCTGCGGTTCCGTCAGCGGCTCCAGCTGCGGCGTCAGGATCTGACAGAAGCAGCGACACCATCCGATCCAACGCGTCAGTCAAACCGTTCGTTCAACAAGGCCTTACGCAGTAACAGGGGCAGCCGGGCACCTTGAGGACCTCCGACGGCCGGAACCCGCCGATCCAGATGAAGAACCGCTCGACGGGGGTCCTCCACACGCCGGACATGATGTAGAACACGTCCGAGTTGGCAGCGATCGTCTTGATACAGAACAGGTGCTCGTAGTTTTTAAGGCCGGTCTCGACGAGCATGCGCATCTCCAGGTCCGACGTCGTCTGCACCAGGAGCGCGTTCCTCAGCTCCGCCGTGTGCCGGTTCTGCTCGTCCACCCAGTGGCTGTACTCTATCTCGAACGCGGCGACACCTGAAGAAACCACACAAGCCGGCTACGCAGGATGAGGATGCTGCCTTTGGTCTTGAACTTTGTGTTTGTTGCCAGCAGACTAACTACTACGGCCTGTTCTTCAGAATTATCGGCACGAGATCTCACCTGGATCTACTGATCCTGAAAATCCGAGCTTCGAGTCACCGAGGTTCCCATTTGCATACACGCTCTGCAGCTCAGCCAACACGCAGGATCAGGGAATGTAACAGGAACTGACTGATAAAGTGGCTAATTGATGGGTTCTGTTTCGTACCTGCTGTCGAGCCTGTTGAAGATTTTGCTCCAACTGGGACAACTTTATCCGGCTTGTCTCTAGTTGCTGGATGTAAGCCTATGGAACAGGAACAATGGCAGCAAGAGTGAATACGTGCTAAGCTAGCAAGTGCCTATAGCATGAGACACAAATTAAGGGACGACTGATGAAGCTCTTGAGGGTAGCAGTACCTTTTTCCGCAGGCGACTCTTCCTTGCAGCCTCTCTGTTCTGTGCAAGCCTTCTCATGGCCTGAGAAAAAAATAATTCCAGGTTTATATTTGAAAAGCATTTTTTCCTTTCCGAGAATAAATCAAATGAAATTAGCCTAGCACACCAACTATAAAAGATCAGAATTTTCTACTATTTGTACTATAAATATTTAAGAAAAGCCGAAACACAGTGTCAGTCAAAGAAAAGGAAGGCAAAAGGAACAGGTGAAAGATCCTAAATTGTACAAGTACATGAATTAAGGTTGTCACCTTTTCTGGCGGCTTGCTTGTTTCTTGATCCGTACTTCTTGCCGGCTCTAGTGATACCTGCGGAACATCCTCTAGCTGCACAAACCGAAGCTCATCAACATGAGCCCGTACACATGGGATCCACTTCATACTAGTAAGCAAACAGTAATTATTAAAATAAAATAATCAAGAAGCTGATGAGTGGCTTCTCACCGGAGCGTCGAACTTGTTGTCTGCCTCCATGATGGTGGACGCGCTGGTGGCCTGGCCGCCGCTGTCGACCTTGAACGGCTCGTTGCTCCACATGCCGATCGGCGCCGTGGGCGCCGGCCGCTCGTACATCCCCATTCTGATGGGCGCCGCGAACTGCGGCGACGCCGAGGTCATGTACTCCGGCGGGGAGGCGGCGTCGCCGCTGCCGATGCTGAAACGGAGACCGGACCGGCCAAACAGCAGAAACCAGCGGGCTTGAGTCACACACACAAAACGTCGGAACAAGTGGCGCACTCCAAAAGATAACAAGCTGGCTGAAGAAAAGCCGAATATGCTCTCCGAGTGCGGGCGCAGGGGGCCAGAAAAGAGCCGGGGAAAGGCGGCTCCGCTCCGGCGAGCGAGCACTTTGGGCAAAGCTAAGCCGCCGAACGGAGGCTGACGACGTACGCAACAAACGGAGGTCTGAGTGACGATGGTGAGTGGCGCGCTGAGATGACGCGCCCCACTTGGCGCTCTCCGGAGAAAAAAAAACCTACTATCGTCTCCGTGAAATAAACACTACAGTACGACCCAACCGGTCGTGGGGCAGCAGTCGCCTCCAATCCAAACCGCAACTGTTTCAGAAGAAAAGATGGCCGGGCGACGACGGAGGAAGTACGAACTGGACAGTCCATGGCAAGTTGTGGTTGGAGGTTAAGGTTGTTGCCTGCGACTGCCTTCAGGGCTGGGATCACGCGAGAACCTGCACTGGTGCTGCCGTTCGCGAGTGGCTAGCTGATGCTGCAGCCCGTCGCCCTCGCGTTCGTCGAGTGGAACCTGGAATCTGGAATCCCGGCGCCTGTAGCGTGGTGGGAAGCGTGGAGCCAGTGGCTTTTTTCGACGCCTTTCGCAACGAGTGCGGCGGCTCTCATGCATCCATCCATCACCTCGTGTTGCCGTCCTCTGCTTCGCGACAAACGACGACGCAACGGGACGGCTACCACCGCCACCACCTTTTCGACATGGGTTTTCCCCATTTCCGCTTCCGTTCGGTTTCCGTGCGTTCGCGATCTCGCTCTGCCGGCGAGGCCAGCGCCGTCCGTCCGGCCATGTCATGTGCGACCTAGTGGCTAGTGCCAACGGAACACGGTTACATTGTTACACGCACGAGCCAACGCAACGCCTTGTGGCAAGTTGCAGCCGAGTGGAGGAGACAGGGGTACGGGATTAGCTGGCGTGCCGGTCTCTACTCGGATCGCGCCCTTGGTCTACCACCGGTAGTGGTGACGCTACGCGGGCCAGTCCAATTTCTTCCCCAAGGGCAGGGCGGAGAACTGGCAAGGACAGCCACCACGCCGGCCGGCCGGTGCTACGAATTCCAGCCATCTCTTAACATCGCGGGAAGAACAGTGCAGGATACATAGGGACGTCTAGCGAACAAATCCCCACTAGATTCCATCCGGGTTGTTATAGCTTGTAGCAAGCCGCAAGCTGAAAAAGCTCATGAACAGTGGACCATGATATATACGTGCTGAGCATCTCGCAGATCCTAGTCCTCCTAAGCACGTAGGCCAAAGCAAGGGAGCTTATTCTACCAGCATCGTCCATCACTCATCATTGACGGGCCTCAATTATTCGATTTCGTGCAGCAGTGTTTGCATCAGGCATGGTCGGGACGTAAGCGCCACACGAAGTGGAGAGGAGACAGCACAGGCAAAGTGTCTCGACTCGGATGGGTGAACCTCAATTATGGGCGAGGCCACGCGCTTGGCTTTTACGCCAAAAAGAAGGTAAGGTTGGTCGTTAGTCTATCCAGCAAGGCAGCAGGAACCTACGGATGCAGTGTGTGTGTGTGTGTGTAAGCTATGTCTATGGGCGGTGTAAATTCAGTGGAACCTAGGGATGGTTCTTTAGGCTAGGCAGGGAACAAATAATGCAAAATGTCTCATCTCACTTCTTTCTCTATTTTTGGAGAGTTAGCACAAAGTATCTCTTGATGTGGTAGCAATTTGGTCCTAGCACCGACGATTCCTAGCCGTCGTCTTGTATCCCTACTTTTGAGCATTGCCTTTGTTTATTTATTAGCTGACATGATCTCACATCGGACGTACTGCTCCACTTGCTCATCTAAGTAATATTCTTACTCCCTCCGTATCAGAATAAGTGTTTATATAAATATAAATTATAAAAGTATTTTTTATAAAAAATTTAAAAGTACAAATACTAGATTTTTTTATTAACTAAATCTATAAAAATCGTTGATCAAAGCTAGATGGTATGAAACCCAAACGAACACTTATTTTGAGACGGAGGTAATACTACTATTTACTACTACATCGTGATGTGCCACTAGGAAATGGAAATCTAGTGCAAATTGGAAAAGTAATTAATTTATTTGTGTAAGGTGACATGCGAACCAGTATAGTTCTTCTCTTCGCCTGAAATCATGGTCTATGTCACAGTGCCATTGCAGCAGTTGGTAGTATATGCTAAGGCTCAAACAGAAAAGAAGAGGATAAGATAGGGAGATTGGAGTGTAGAGTAAACACACACCTAAGCTTGTGGATGTTCAAATGGTCTTCAAGATAGCCAGGGTAGAACTCCATCATATCATACTTGGATTGATCTCCCTGAAAGCAAGATCTGATCAACTGATCACCTCGTCTCTGTCGTATCGAAAATAGCAATTAATAAGGCAAAAAGGAAGAGTACTAGCTATAGGTTTCATTAAAATTCAAGATTATGCATCTATTTTAGGCTGTCGTGTTACATGAGCACAAAAGAAGATATGGCCCTCGAAAACTCTTAGAAAGGTAGATATGGTATTTTTAAAATATAAGTGTTTGATCACTTGCTCACAATTGCTTTATTCTAGTCTGCAGAAAAAAGATTCTTATAAACATATGGTTCAGGAGTGCTATTCCAGACTTATTGGAGAAGCCAATTTCATCGTTTTGTTCTGTACCCTTGCAGGAAGTCTTAGTCATTCAGAGGAGGCAGCAACAAATTGGGCATGCCTAATCAGAGTTCAAACAGCCATGAAACAAAGCTATAGAAAACATCCACTAAGAAGCTCATAGGCGCTCACCTCCAGAATAACCATGTCTACTTTCTTTCAGCCAACGGGGAACGAAGCTAAGCAACTAAACAAGAAATTTTTGGCAAGCTCTAGTATGCTATTTTTCCATGTCGGTTCCTAACAAAACATCACCTATCATGGATTCCAGGCCACATGTTTGGCAGCTTAAAAAAAAGAGAGTTTTACTTGGCGTTGAGTAAGATCAGCACATATAGAACAAGCAAAATCAGTGAATAAGTCAATTAGGCAAACTGAGTACCTGGTTGGAGTTCCTGTTCTTCAATTAAGGATGGCGAACGAGATCGAGTCACTGGATACAGGAGGGCTCCCCAGATGTGCTCTAGCTCAGCTCAAGAGGACACCACCAGTTGGCTGGAGGAAGAGATGCACGGTTATATAAAGGGCCAGCTGCCTTCCCTTTGAAAGGAGGAGCAAGTATTATAATTGCTTTTAGTATCTAATATTATCACCTGGGCCTCATGCTTAGGATGCACTAATTATTCTTTACGTAAACTAGTTGGATATGCTCGGAGCTGCTTGCGCACAGGACTATCTATACGCATTCATCATCACCTAACAAATGAGAGCCTGCAAAGTGTGCAATATGATTCTGACACAGAAGAAAGACGGTAACTTTCAGGTGTAAAAGACGCATGCTTTTAAGCCTGCATTGCGGACACGCATTTGGTTTCTCAGGCAGATCGACACATTAGCTGCCCAATAATTTCAGATAACTCAGATGACTGACAGTGCCCTGTACTGTAAAGGCATGACTCCAAGTAGTTCCCAAGTGAATTGTACTACAGTACCACTAAGAAAAGTTGGTTAAACACACCACATCCACTTTAATCTACTTATTAGGCAGAGATGTGCATGCAAGAAGGTTCTGCAGACTGCAAGCAGGTAAACTTATTCATAGATGACCATACGGTAAACTTATTCTTAGATGACCATACTGAAGTGCGAGAGAGAAGCTTCTCTAGGTGAAACAATCCGTTGATCAAAGCGCCTTTGCATCTGTTACCTTACTACACTTAGATACATATGTCATTATATTAATCGCTATGAGTATGATGAAGCGAAGGAAGCACTACGTTTGCGCAAAATTATAAAGTGAGTCTATCATGACTTATTTTACTTCCATGCACCAAGCACTACAATAAGGATTTAAAGTAATGCTCATGTTGTGATGACCATATAATGGGGTCCCATTAGATTCCATTATGCAATTAAGGGACTCCACAAGATTCACCAACTTGGTGCATGGTGGAACTTCCCATTTCTGGGGTGTCCCTCCTGATCACTAGACAGCCCTCCTCAACCTTCCCAAATAGAAGCCTCCTTTATACCTTTATTTCCCTTTTTCCTGCAATGGTACTTGTCTCCATTCCGCATTGATTTCTCGGCGGTGTATCAACATTCTTTGTCAGTCAACAAGGAATTACTCCTACCATTTTGTGAAGAACACAATCATGTTGGTAAGTCACTTGTATTCAGTTTCTCTGTGAAGTTATACATTAGAAGCCCTATGCCATCTTCAGTAACTTGATAGCAAGTATTGAGTTGGATGCACTAACCAGTTTACCTCAGAAGCTTAAGCCGATAGGACAGCTTGTGTAGGCGCAAATGTAGAATAGGCTATAATTTTTTATTTTTAATAAATCGTGCCCGTTAGAATTCGAACTCGAGACATCTGACTTTAATATTATGTTAAGTTGCATGTATCAACCAGTTGACCTCAAAAACTTAAGCCAATAGAGAAAAAAAAGGCAATTCACTTATACTCCAACAGCAAGAAGCTAACTTCTAACATAACTTGATATCAAATTTACAAAGCCAAATCGTTCTAAGTTGTTCCACTATTGGCAATCATTGCTTCTATATTTTTTTTGTCAAAAGTTAGAGGAAATTACACTGGATAATAAATATGTTCTAAAGCAAAATAAACCAAAATGAAGAGGAATATATAACGCCCTGGTGGTGGTACCTACCCTTTTGCGTATTGCGTAACGCTGGTGCGCGACGACGAAGAATTCCCCCTTGCCAAAAAGGCGCAAAAGACGAGGAACCTTTCGCCCGCCTGGTAACCTAAAGATGGCGAGATAAGATAAAGCACTAGGAGGGATTAATAGTAGTATAATTAGGGCACAAATGATGCAGTCCGCTAATACATGGAAACTACTGAACCTTAATCCAGAAGGCAGAGGCCAACTTGCTGATGGCAGCATTATTGGAGCGTGTCCACATCACGCTGGTGTTTATTTTTCCTGATCTTTTTCGGAGTGAGAATGAGCTGCTGCATTGGCCGTGGCTGTGGCTGGTTGATTCCTTCGTCGCCTTGTCTTCCTTTGATAGCTTGATTGGTTTCCGCCCTTCTTTTCCCGGCCTCCCTTTTGCCTCTCTCCCTTTTCTGTGTTCATCATGTTCTGTACTTACGATTTATTAAGGAAAACTTCTGATAAGAAATTGGTGAGTTTTTAACAACATTTTTAGGTATTTTGGGACCCTTAATAATCCTGCAAATTTCATTGTTCATGACGGATAGCGGATTGAACAGGACAATAAATTACTCAAACAAAGATTAGGTTATATGATTTATGGACTCAGGAAATTAGGGTAAAATCATGAAGGACCGTGGATTCATCAGAGAAGAAATTACTCACTTGCTAGATCTTGTTAGGTTTCTTCAAAATAGACCTATTCCAGTCGGTTGATCTTTCGGCTGGCGGCCTCAGATTAGAGAAGCGGAACACTGATGTGTGTACTTCTGAGTGCTGATCTAGTGGGCCAAGCTTGTCTGGGCCTTGAACGCCAGCTATTTGCAGCAGGATCAGGCGCCATTCTCACAAGAAGATTATAATTCAGTCACTTCCTCAAAAAAAAAAACAGCTGTAAGTACTGTTTGATTTTTTTTTTTAAAAATAGAAATGTTTGATTAACACAAATTGAGGCGTCAGGGGGGCCGGACTATCACTTTGGTACGCAAGCAGCAGTGTGACGTGAAGAAAACTCCCATGAAAACAGTGCCAAAAAAATAAAGAAAAAAAGCTAAAGTTGCAGAAGCACTAACAAAAGCATGGAAAAGGGACGCTGGATTTCGTATCGTCCATATAAACTCGGCCTTCCATTTCATTTTACCAAACGAGCAATCGTAATGATGCATGACTAGGCTTCTCCTCACGTGAGCTGGGCAGTCCTTAATGACAACTTGTTTTATGGTCTGGCATTCTATTATATTAAGCAAATACTACAGTAGATCTAAATAAGCATGAACTATTTATACGGATTTAAAAAAATGGTTCTTAGGTAAAAGCACTAAAACAATTAATTATTATAATATTTAAATTGGAAGAGAATCAAAGTTATGAAAAGTTGCATGTATTGTATATTAAATAAGTGACTATTTTGAAAATAAATGCCATTATCGAAAAGAAAATTGCTTCATCAAAGAAAATTTCATTGGAGATATGGCATGAAGTATTTTTTTTTCCTCCAAAATTTGATGTTCAAATTTATTCGAGGTTTCACCTTTGAAAGAAGAGGGGATGATCTAGCTTAGCAGAACTCTTATACTATGGTCTCCAATAAGAGACAAATTCTAAGATAGACCGAAATGAATGTGAGTCATTCATTTACACGAATCTCGAGAAAAAAAAATGATTTTTTAGCTTCTAGAAAATAAAAGAACTAAAATAATTAATAAATAATAAATAATTGAATTGGACAGAAATCATCAAGTTATGAAAAGCGGTGCACGACAGTTAAGGAAACTAAATTCTCTAGTTTTGGAAATAAACACATTTCGGTTCAGTTTTGAAAATGAATCGTGAGTGGATAGGAATTTCGGTTTAACTGTCAGTTAAGGTGTAAACCAAATTTCGAATTAGCCTTAATTTGCTCTTCAAAAATCAACGGCTGGGATTCAATTGAAGTTTCACCTCCTACGTGGTAAAAGGGGAGATATTGGTCTACTTTACCAAGGCCCCAATAAGAATATCTGAATAATTATTTTTCCCGATTTCCCAGACCGCACTGAAAATTAGATATGTTATCAATATACAATTAATGGTATTTCAAAACTTTCCCTATAGTTGGCAGCATGTGTTCTACTAGAAAGACAATTAAAGACCGACTAAAAAGAGCAGGGTGGGGGGGGGGGGGGTTTATCTTGTAACGGAAAAGAACCGTGCGATAATATATTCAAGTGCAAAGGAGTGAGCAAGTAGCAACTAAACATTGCATCTGTATCTCAAAGTAACTCTGGATCTTTGCTTTCATGTACAATATTTATTGGTCAGTGATCGAGTAGATGTGCGCGAAGCTGACGGAGACTGATGTTTCGGGCGTGCTACTAGCTGCTACTCCTACCAGTACCATGATCTTTGTGCAGAGAAAGCTCTACTACGTTAAGAGGCACGGAACCTGAGTGACTATTGGCTCGTACCACGGGACAATTCCCTGATGCTCTCTGCAACTTGCTTCACACCGGGCAAGCGGATGCCAACGCGAGCCATGACATCTTGCGGAAAATGGACGAGGATGTGGTGATCACCCCAAATGGCTGCGCTTTTGGCCGTGCGTTTCTGTGTCTATCTTTGTGGGTTGAGAAGAAGATGCTTTTGGTCATTTTGGTGCTTATTTTCGCAGGGAGGTAAACCTCTACATGGCCGACGTGAGCATGTTGTTCATATCTTGTAGGACTGAAAGTTGGAAGGCCGGTGTCCACTGGTCTCACTCAAGGCATATTCTCTCGGGCACCTCTCCTGAAAAATCAACAAGTGGCAAGAGGAGCAGTGTCACTGACGGCCTGTTGCTCTTTGTAGCGTTGGATCGGCCATGAATCCCTTTGGAATTTTGTCTGAAATACTCACCTGCTCAGTATGGGAACAGTTTGGAATGCCTGAAACTCTGAAGGCCCTCTCTGGTCTCTCACGATTTTACAGTGCTTTTTTCACTACGAGCAGATGTGGTGCCGACCTGCATCAGCTGCGCTTTTTTCATATCAGCCACGCACGCTCGCTCGGAGGGGATCAGGACAGGATCACTGTTTGAGAGGGAGACGCAAGCGGCAAGCTTGCTCTAGATAGCCTGCCTTCGTGCCATCACTTTACTTCCCGTTCGCAAAGCTAAAGCTTCGCCTTTGCGAGCCAGCCGGCCGGCTTCAGAGAGCTCCATGCTCTCGGGTCGATGCAACGGGTTCCGCGTCGATCCAAGCAAACCCAACAAACTTTTGACTATGCGCATATGATTGCAGCAGCACGGCTAATCTGGTCGACCTGATTTGAAGTCTGTTCAGTGTTCAGATATGCTTGCATATGCAAAATTCTGTTAAGAGTTAGGTACGTTCAGTCTTGTGATATCATGGACGGCAGTAACCATATGGATGTCTTGCTGCATGATACGGATACATCCGTGCACAAAGTGGTCTCTCAATTATTTTTAGAGATGATGCAGAAATTTCTTCAGACCACCTGACAAAAAGAATCTAGAGGTGACAATTATTGGCAAGCTTTTTCGTCTCTTTTTTTTTTTTGGATGATAGTATCTGAATAGCTGGCGTTACCTACCAGGCCCTCTTATCTGAAAATAAGATTCACAATCTGTAATTCAGTATGGCACTTATTTCCTGAAGACACCAAAATTCTCTGGGGGCACATACAGTACATCAGAAATGGCCATCACTGAATGGGATGACGGAAGCACATCCTCTCTTTCTGAAAAAAGGATAGAAAAAAAACCGGAAACCACAGTAGAGCGATGAGGTCCCAACCCAACAAGAACGAATTGGTGGGGGCGCTCCACCTCTGGATTGGAGAACCTTTGATCCACTCCCACTCAACGCAATAATTTGGAGAAATGTATGCATCAGAATGGAGCGGGCAATGTCATCCCCGCTTCACATTTCTTTATTTGGACAGGCACCAGGTTGGGTTGGTAGGCTCCGTTCTCCTTGAACCACCAGCCGTGCAGGCACCATGGATGCATAGCGTCAGAGGCTTGGGGACAGGAAGCCTCGACTTGTGGAGAAGAACGCAGTGCGCGTCATCATGGCTGGCCTTCAGTTGTTGGTGTCCCTTTCGGGTGATTGTAGTTGTGGGAGATGAGCAATGCATATGCCTTTTGTGTCTTGACTTTGCATATACTCGCAAATTAGGTACTGTTTGAATCTCACAATTCAGATGTTGAATTAGGAGATTTTATCGGGATTTTTGGATTTTAAAATCCGGATTCTATAAATTTAAAGTTCCAACTATTTAGATTACGACATATATTGGTATGCATTATGGTATAAAATTTTAAATAATATTTAAATCTATAAGATTGTATAGTATTTTATAATCTTCTAAAATCTCATCTGTTTAGAAGCTTATGAGATTTTTTTATCCAAATTCTCAAAATCCGGTGGGATTCAAATGGGCCCTTAGTTGCTATATGTGCGTTTGGCTAGGCTAGATGCTTCTCATGATTCTTCTGTCTTGCACCATAATTTTCAATCGATTGAAAATTAGTAACTCACAAAGTATTACTTTCACAGAAACCAATATTTTGGCAAAAAAACAATGGACTAGAAACTTTGATAACGATGATGCTGCTGTTGGAATCATTTACTCCGGATACTTACGGACTCAAAGTAAATAGAAAGCTCAGCTATGGACTACGGCCCAGCTCACTACTCGCTAAGGACTTCACGTCAAGACCGAGGAGATGGCTCAACCCCCTTTAGGGTCGGGGACTCTCCGAAAACATTGTCGGGCTTCTGACAACTAGATTCGGCTGAAGGCGTTAGCTCGACCACTGAAAGGTCGAGACCGGATCATGATAAAATCTGACCGACCGATGGTCGAGGAACCGACTCACGAGCTCGATCCCGTGGGTCGGCTACCACCTCAACAACTAACCTCTGACAAGCGCAGATATTACTAACAACGTATAACAGGAGGTAAAGCAATTCAGCAAGAGATAAAATAATTTAACAGACGGTAAAGCAAACGATAAAGCAACCTTTGTTCCTCAGCACTGGACAAAAGACACCAACAAACTGCTCTGGCACCAGGGAATCAATACAACCACAGCCCCGCTTGTCAGCGGACTACCCCAGTTTCTTAATAGACTCTAAGTTTTGTAACTTCACTTCGATCCCTATATAAAAAAAGCATATGAGGCTTTATACGACAAGTTCACATGGTTCAAGTTATCACACACACACTTCACATCCGCGAGCTAGGGTTCTTGCTTGAGCAAGAACTCAGCCGTTATTGTAACTTATACGATACACTTTTTCACTGAACGTAGGGTGTTACCTCTGTGTGACTCGAATCAGATTAAATTTTTAGCTATTCATAGACTAAACCATCTCGACAAAAAAAAACACACTGAATCTTTTTTCAAATATATAAATTTTACTGTACTGATGGTAAGAACACTAAGCCTCATCCAAGCCTTCTCAGGGATAGCACAATAGTTACGTAGAAATGTCAGTTCAATTTTCACAAAAAAATACTAGATTAAATGAAAAATCCCTCCTAGCCTGTATGAACCGGGCTAACCTTATCAAAACCGTTTCCTATGTTTGGGCCCCCAGCAAGCTTCCACAAAAGGCCCAAGTGTTCACAGGATTCATGCGTGCCGGCCCGCCGCTATTAAGGCCTCACAATTACATATTTACTCCACCTCCTTCCCCTGTGCGCTCTTCCTCTCACCCGTGTCCGGAAATCCCAATCTCCACCGCCGCAAGCTCGAGCGTAAAACCCTAGCCCGATGGCGCCAAAGAAGCGAAGGACCGATCCGGCCGAGTCCCCCGCCGCCAAACCCGCAACGGAGGAGCCCCAGCCCCGCGGCACCATCTATTTCCCTATCAACGACGATCCCGAGCCCGACGAGGACGCCGCCGAGGAGAACGAGGATGTGGTGGCTGGAGATGATGATGATGATGAGGAGGAAGTGAAGGACATCGGGAAGCTTCTGGAGCCGCTGTCAAGGGAGCAGCTCGTGGCACTGCTCCGCACGGCTGCGGCGGCGAGCCCCGCCACGATGGCGGCCGTGCGGCGCGCGGCGGAGTCCGACCCCGCGAGCCGGAAGCTGTTCGTACACGGACTCGGATGGGGTGCAGGCGCCGACGACCTTCGCTCCGCGTTCTCACGCTTCGGCGAGCTCGAGGACTGCCGCGTCATCTCCGACAAGCAGTCGGGTAAATCCAAGGGCTACGGGTTTGTGCTCTTCCGCTCCCGTCGCTCCGCGCTTCGCGCTCTCCGGCGACCCCAGCTGCAAATCGGAGGTCGTCTTGCTTTCTGCCACCTTGCTGCCTCCGGCCCGGCACTCCCAGTCTCACAATCCCACAACCCTAGTTCCAACGCTAGCACCAATTCCAACCCCAACTCAGGTACCGCTAACAACGCTTCTGGCTCCTCATCCTCCCAACCCGACAATATTCCACGCAAGATATTTGTTGGTAATGTGCATGCTGATGTGGACGTTGATCGCCTTTACCAGTACTTCTCGCAGTATGGTGAGATTGAGGAGGGTCCGTTGGGGTTTGACAAAAACACTGGCAAGCCTAAGGGATTTGCCTTGTTTATTTACAAGTCTGTGGAGGGTGCCCGTCGTGCTTTGGAGGAACCAATGAAGAATTTCGATGGTAAGATGCTCAATGTGCAGAAGGCTATAGATGGGAGGACCAAAAGTGGATCCGGGACGAATACAAACGCTAATTCTAATACAACCTCTGCTTCTGCAATGACTGTTGCACAGATGGCTGCTCCCGCCAATGCTGCCATTAGCCCCTATGATGCATCAGTGTATGGCACAACTGCAGTTCCTGACATGGGGTTTGCACAACAAGCTGCTATGCTGGGGTTAGGGGCACAACAACAGGCATTTGCACATCCCAATGCTGCAATGTTTGCCATGATGGCAGCAATGCAGAACCCAGCCATGCTCGCAGCCATGAATCCTGCCCTTGCTGCTGCTGCATTGGGTGCTGGTGGTCAGCAAGCACACACAACTGGACTTACTGGTTTTGGAGCCCAAGGTTTTGGGACACAGGCGTTTGGAGCAGGTTTTCAAGGAGCCACTGCAGCTTATCAATCAGCCCCTCCTGGTTTTCAAGGATCACCCGGGTTTCCGAGTACTCCTGGTTTTCAGGTTGGTCAAGCAACTACACAGGCAGGTACCGCCGTGGCTGCAGCCACGGCAGGTGCTACTGGTTATCAAGCTGGTTCTGCTGTTGGACAGGGACAAGTGCCTGGTGCTCAGATAGGGGGCACTGGTTTTCAGGGTGGATACTGACAAGACTAGGTATATCAACTCTCAATCTCTACACGTATTTGTGGCTCACCTTTATGATGATTGGTTCGAGTTTGTTCATTCTTTATGAATTTGTTGTACTTTCTTGATCTTGATCTTATAGTCTTCTGATTGTGTTCTTTGTATTTTAGTTTGGTATCTGCGGGTCGTGGTTCGTTCATGTGGTTTTACATTCGGATGGCTTTGAGTCTATTGGGGCCGGAATATTGCAAAAGGGTTCCTGCTGTTGAATTTTACCACCAGATTTCCGTCAGATACATTTGTGGCCATATTTGAAGAAGGAAGTTTCTTGAAGAATTATGTTCTTTTTTATTGCCTATTATGGTTATGTAGTTTTGCTATTGCGACTTCATTATGTACTTTATGGATCTGTATTGGGTTTCATGTACCAGCATATCTGTATCTTGACTAGTTGGCTGTTATCCGGTCTTGATCAACCATTTGCTTTCTGGGCATTTAGCGGCATTTGAGTTGCAATTGCAATGGTGTTTGGAGGTAATATTAAGTTTTTCTTTGGAAGTTCCTATTTTGAGATTGGGTTAGGAAGATACGGAATTTCAATCCTGAGCGTTTTTGTTGTTTTGTTGTCTGAGACATTTGTTCTAAATTTTCCCATGGTTATCAAGGACCCATGTAAAGTAAATTGAGTGCATACAATGCACAGAGGATTTTGTGGTAAGGCTTGGAGCTGGATAGCAATGCGGCATCTCTGTAGGAGATGGTACCTTGAAGGCTTGAACGTATATTCGAGTCTGAAGCACAGCAATATGAGCTTATCTTTGTGTTTAGTCTTGTTTCACGCAACGGTCCCTCTCTTTTGAGTTAAATTAGGGAAATGGATAGTGCTTGTGTTGCTATTATGAATAATGAATAGTGAAAAGAAACAGTTGTCTCTATCTTGCAATATTACAATCAAGGTTTACAAAACCATTCAAAACCGACCAGTTTTTGCGGTTTTCGGTGAAACCGGTCCGAACCGGTTTTCGTTTTAAAATTTTAAAAATTTTTGAAAATTTGAAAAATTTCGGAATACCGAAAACAGGTAAAACTGGCCCATAAACCGGTGGGTTTCAAATTTTGAAATCTGCAACCGTAAAAACCGGTGAAACCGCTCGATGAACCGGAAAAACCGGTCGGTTTACTGTAGCAATTTGTTCAGATTTTGAATTTTTGATTTGGAGCGGTTTTCGTCAAACCGGTCCCGACCGGTTTTAGCGGTTTAAACGAAATCGTAAACATTGGTTACAATTAAGCGCATGAACATTTTAATTACTAGAGTTTCAGGGGTTATTAGATTTTGACCAGCTGCTTAAGTGTCATTGGGTTGGTATGAAATTATTAAGTGCATCGATATTAGTATATTTTTCCATGCCATATGCACAATATATTAATAATCCTATGTTTTTTTTTTACAATATGAAAGTAGCTACATGCTTGTGAATATGTCAACATGAAAATTAGCATAATTATCAATGAGGTAAAGAATGGTTATTTTGGTTGTATCCTGTTGGTTTATTGAGTGCATGTTGCTATCTTATAGATGGAAAATATGTTATTGCTTTTCCAGTAATATGAGCTTTAGGAGATGCTTGGCAAGTTTCGTCTCACTGTTTGTAAATTTTGTTTAACGTGGGTGGTCCATGCTAACCGATATCACACTTTCATTTCTTTATCTTTGTTTTTACTGGTTTAAGCACAAATGACAACCAAGGTTTCAGAAACCGTTCTGGCTTCGAAAACCGACCGGTACCGGTTTGGCCGGGAAAACCGCTACAGTAAACCGCGAAAACGGGGCAAATTCGAAAATCAAATTTTTTTATAGAAAACCGGTCGGTTTTCCCGGTTTACCGACCGGTTTTTTCGTTTACCGTTTTTGAATTTGAAATCAAATCGGTTCGAGCGGTTTTCCACCGGTTTACCGGCTGGTTTGACCGGTTTACCCACTGGTTTGATCGGTTTTCAGATTTTCAATTTTTTTTGAATTTATTAAACCGAAAACTGGTCAACCGTCTAAATCGGATCGGATCGGTTTCACCAAAAACCGCGAAAACCGGCCGGTTTTGACCGGTTTTGTAAATCTTGAGAACAACCCTCTCTTCCAGCCATCTGTCTGTGTTACAAACCCCCCTATACTCTTTCCCTCCCTCTGATTCGTAGGCAGTCAGCTGCTTTAATGGAATTCCATGGTTTCTATGAGGATCTAAATTACCTAGGTATTCACTTTTTTGCGAATTGGACTTTCGTTTAGACCCTGAACTAAAAACTAGTAAGAGGGCAAACAAATCCTTTTTTGGTGAAACGGTGAATCAAAGTAGAGTAACAAGCGTCCAACTGATTGGTTTGTACTTTGTAGATTGCCGTGGCTTATCTGCTTGTATCTGCAACTAGAAATTCGACAGGAATCAATTTATTCTCTGGTAACTTGAGTTATTTCCTTTATGTGGGAACTATCTGCATAGTTAATATTTTGATATGGTAAAATAAGTCCCAAATAAGGTAACAGCAGTAGTCTCATTGTTCATATTTTTTTTTCTCATTGATTTTGTGTTTTAGTTTCTTGTTTCGCTGGCAAGAAAACCTTTGTATTACTCTTCTAGCTATTTAATGTATCTGGTGAATGTATTGCTTTAATTTCGATATCATCATTATGCTTTTGTGCCTGTTTTTGCTAACCCTTTGTGAACAGTGTCCAGCATTTGAATCACGCAAGAAATATGGCGCGTGATATTCTAGATTATTTGGTTTAGTGTGGTAGTCCATTCTTGATTTGTTATCGTTAGAACAACAACTTAGTTTGTTAACTAAATTTCTTGTCCTAACAACATCAATTTAAAAATTGAGGACTATATTTTAATCACTTCCAGTCAACGGTATCGTCATGCCTTGCTGATCTATTGGATCAACTTTTTCCTGTTTGGTATCTCGAATGTGTTGCCTATTTGATGCATTGTCAACTACTATAGTATCTTTGATTTTTTTTTTTTATCTGAGTAGACATTGTAAGGGAGGAAAAGTTCAAAACAACGTTTCAACAGCATGCTGAATTTTTGTTGCCCTGCTCGGTTAGCCCTCATTCTTCGGGCACATCTTTTACAGGAAAAGAGTTTAGAGATTGTACTGATAGAAGGGCTGTAGATGACCGGAACCTGGATTTTTTTTTATCAATTTCCCGTCAAACATGTACTGTTAAGTATTTTAGCACTACCGTCACAGGGAATCATATTCCAGATCTGCTGCCTAGCCCACAAATTTTGCTTTTTCTTAACGTGAGCACCTGGCATGCAAGTAGCCTGTTGCTCGAACTAAGGGCCTCTTTGCCTCTTTGGTATGGATTCTGATTATTTAAAAGATTGCTCATTTAGAGTATTTATGAAAATCATTTATTCAACTTATCTACATAGTTAGTTTTAATTTTTTTTATGTAAGAGTGTTTGGCAAAATATTATAGGTGGTGAGAAAGGAGAAATGGTAAAAAGCTACTTTAGATACTTAATACAAAATGTAAAAGTGATTATGGATATAATTATTTAAAGATTTTATGTGTTTAGTAGAGATTATAACACAAGCAATTATAATCATTAGCAAAGCAATTATAATCATTAGCAAAAGCAGTTCAATAATCTTTACCAAACCGGGTCTAAAGCTCTCTGTTCTAGTTGGCTCTGTTTCTTTTCTTCTCCTGGGTTGGCTCTGTTTCTTTTCTTCTCCTGGGTTGCCTTTTGGTTTGGTTTTGTTTTCTTACCGGTTTTCGCATTTAACCTATTCCGTCACTTCTGCACTTATCCCTGTTTAATTAGTCTGTTGGAGAGGTGACTTCTGGCTATTGGGACGGTTTTTGTGACCGCTCTTATTGCATTTTGGATACCGGGACGGGTGCAAGCACTAGCACTTGGCGTACAATGGGTTTTTTTTTTTTTTGAACTTGTCAGTACTCCGTTCTCTTTTTATTTTAAAGAAAAAAAGGGTAACTCTGATTCAGTGCTTCTTGCCGCCAGCACAGCAGCAGTGTCCTTCGGGCTCACGTACTCTCAGTGTAAATTTATTTTTAGATTCGATTAAATTTAAAAACTTAGTATTTGTACTTTTAAATTCAACAAAAAATATTTTTATAATATTTATAATTTATATTATAAAAAATAATTAAATTTATTTATTAAAGTCATAGTCAATAAAAATTAGAAATAAATTTTTACTGAGACGGAGGGAATACGTGAAAAAGAAACGTTAGCTTCTAGGGACTGGCGTGTTTGTGACGTGCGCTTAGCCGATGAAAGATTGACCCGGTTGTTAGCCGAGGGAACCCGGTCCTCTCAATTAGAGGAGAAAATTCAGAGAACCTACTTTAGCTGAAATTTGAGCTTCTTTTTTGCCTTTAGATCAAGAACCAATTGGTCAGATATACTACAGGAACCAGTGAACAGTGCACCGTACCTGTGAACATTATTTTTGCTGCCGTGCAAATTCACTTCACTGTGGCATCTCTTAATTTACTGTACATTTGCTACAGTTCAGTGAATTTTCTCTAATTCAGAGGACCCGGACCCCCCGAGCCGAGGCTTTGGTTTAGGTGGTCTGGACCAGGATTCAACTTTCGTTTTAACCGCAAAACCTGCATCGGAGCGGTTTAACAAAAACCGTTAAAATCGTTCAGTTTTTCGTTCAAAATTCAATTTTCAAATTTTGAGACGGTTTGGACGGTTCGAAAACGGTAAACCGTGCGATTTTTGTGGTAAACAGCGCGGTTTCAGCGGTAAACCGCTCGGTTTTTTTGAAAATCGGTAACAGCGAAAATTGAGCGGTTTTTGTTGAAAACCGCGAGATTTTTGCGGTAAACCGTTTGATTTATCTGAAAATCGAAAAATTACTGAAAATTAAGAAATTATATTAAAAAGTGTTAGAAAATTAAGCATGACTTATTCTAATTTTTTTTAATATCAACATTCACAGTATACTTCATTCACAAATAAAAGACAGTTATTCATTTATAACAAATTTAAAGTTCGAAACACAATAAATTTATATATACATGTTGTTCATTCACAACAAATCTAAAGTTCATACACAGTTTTCGAAGCACATTTTACTTATGAATTGTACTTCAATCAAAATATGCATTGTCGCACTTTTCACTTTGAGATGAGTTGAATTCCTCAAGGAGCTAACAACTCCGCTTTGAATTCATTATAAGATTGTTCTGTCCAAGCAGTAGTTGTCTCCCATTGCGAGTATAACATGTTATAAAACTTTGTATTTTATCATTGGTATACTCATGCAGTGGGAGGTTGTGTGATACGATCACCGTACGGATAATTGTAGTACTCATTACCTTGGTTGTACGAGGAATCACTATCTGACGCGGAATAGTATGTGACGTAGTAATGCTGTTTCTATCCATCGATGTCCTTGGTGACTGTGGAGCATCATGGTACTCATTCTGTATAGCATAGGTATAGTCTGTTTCACCTGTAAAAGAAGTGAAGTGTAAGATAAATGAGTCAAAATTGATCGTATGATGCGAAAAATTTGTTACCTGTGAAACGATGAGTTGTGACCGGTGCCTGTAACTCAGTAACCATACTGCCTGGTGGGTCTCTAGATATAGTTCAGGAGCTGCTATCATTTAATTGCTGGTAGATTGGGCTTCGTCTGACGTCTCCAAAATCTGTAGAGTCGACACTGTCTATATTCTTACCTTTCTCTTTGCTTTTTAACTTCATTTTTTTTATCAATTTTTTTTCGGTCTTGCACTTTGAACCTTTCTCTTGCCTATGTGAGTATCACTTACATTTTGATCTGCCCATTCAGATATTGTTGCAGTACGAGACAAGCGCAGCAACTGTCTATTAGCGTCATTATCTGTAACAAGACGGCTGAGTACAGGACTGTCAGTCTCGGTGCCCTCTTCATCAAGAACAGAGTCAGAATTGGATCT
Source organism: Zoysia matrella (assembly GCA_001602295.1). NCBI lineage: Eukaryota > Viridiplantae > Streptophyta > Magnoliopsida > Poales > Poaceae > Zoysia > Zoysia matrella. Next base: position 5,216 of record BCLG01001075.1, on the reverse strand, counting down.
CCCATGTTCCATCTATTTTCGAATAGGATTTGAAGAATCATACAACGACAGCTCTATGAGACGATCAAATAGATCGGCTTCTGGTGGCTTATATGACCATGAAACATCACGCATACGGATTCGAAGGTTATAGTTAACATACAACAGCTTATGCAATTTCTCATGAGATAATCTGTTACGCACTTTTGTGTGAAACAATGCAAATGTACTCCAATTGCGCTCACAACCACTGGATGATGCACACTGTGAGACTATCAGGAGAAGTATTCTTATTCACTGCCATTCTGTTGGTCAACTCAGTGTCGAATGAACCTTGTTTTCTTCTAAAAATTTCTGCCTCCTACAGGGCATGAACACACAAATCGGTTGACGCTATGCGTGTAAATGCCTCTCGAATATCATTCATTATATTTCGACCCATCCCGTAAAAATAGTGACTTCTTGGTTTCAAAGATCCAGCTGCACATGTAACAATAGTTAGATATTGTTGCAGTAGAAACAAAAAATACAACAATGTTTTTTCGTAAATACGTATTCCCTGTATTCACAAAGGTATCATTGCAAATATCCACCATCCTACGATTTATAATGTCTATATACCTCTGCATCTCTCGCTCATCATTTCTATAAAGGGTTTCATACTCATTTTTACATAAATGATATCTAAGAAGTACTTCACTCAAGGTAGAGCTCTTGTCTTGATCAGCAAACCGAAGAAACGCATATAAAAGTTGCACTGCATTTACCACATGTTTCATTGAATCTCACCATGACATATTTGCTAGGCAGGAGTGAGCATGCCTTTCATCCTCAGTATTGACAAATCTACTATTTAAAAATGTCTCAGAACCCATCTATGCCACGAATTTTTCTCTCCGACGAAGCATACTCTCAAGAAACATGTAGTTTGTGTCAAAACGTGTTGCATTCCATCTTATCAACTCACCACCAATAGCATTGGTCATCATAAAGTGCAACTGATTTTGATTATACAACCAACGAGAAATATTGCGAGCCGACTGTATCATAGCTTTATGCTCTAAAAACTCACCAATAACCTTTAGCATTAGGTTGATTGTATAGGCTACACATGGTTGCCAGACAATATGAGGATACTTGTTTATTAGCAGCTTGCACGTCTTTTTATAATTTAAACCATTGTCTGTAATAAACTGTATAATATTGTCTGCACCTACATCAATGCATACCTTATTCATTTCCTGCACAAAAATGTTTCATTGTTCAAAATACCATAGGTACAAATAAAACAAATAGTGCATAAGACCGTTTCATTGTTCAAATATCATAACTGCAAATAAAACGAATAGTGCTATAGAATAAACATATGTCTCGTACTTTGAATATAAAGTCCGCAGATTGGCTGTGCCCAGTAACATCACATGAGTTGTGAAAAAATATGACACCATTACAGTAGATCATAAAGTTTATCAAGCTCATCCCTATAAGGCCAGTCTAAGAGTCACACATAATTGTGACACCGTACATCGGCCACTTCATCTTGAATTTATCGAATTCTTTATTGATATCTTGCTCGTTAGCATCAAGATACGTGCCATCTATTTCTCTTCCAGTTGGGCTAGGCACGCCCTCACCTGCAAATATCATGACACACGACATAAATATAATAACATATAACGAAACATGTAATACAATAAAATAAAGGTCTCATACCCCATCTCTGTGTCTCCTTTATCGCACTAACAAAGTATGAACTATCGGTTTTTCTACTAGAGATAGCTTATGTATGAAATTTTTTTGACCATGCGCGTCCAATGGTAGACTTTGCTAGTTTGTTTTTCGCAGTCTATGGACCTGTATCTATCCTAGTTTGAATCCGTTCATTACCTGACCTCTCTAAAGCGGACCTCCTCATCATACCAAACAATCCAGACCCACCACCTCCCTGCGACGAACCAGAAGCACCTTGCGATGAAGCAGCACCAGCACCATCACTCTCGAATTGACCACCATACGAACGCTGACGTTGTCGGAATTCTTCCTCCTCTCTATATAACCTCATGGCATCTTGCATCTCTTCGTCGTTCTCCTCATTGACATTTCTCCCACCTGCAACCTGGTACTGTCTAAGGGTCCGTTTAGCTCGGTTCTTTCTCCGCTCGGCGGTTCTATCAAGCTCTTAACGAAAATAGTCCCGTACATCCGTGGGAACATGAGGACACCCAAATACACTGCTTCCACGATGTGTCAAATGTTGCTTGAATCGTGTGGCACCACCCCCTCTCTTTACGGCCTTACAATATTTGCAACGAAACTCGGGATAGACATTGTCCTTGTGCTCCCAAACTGAATCGGACTGATCTGACATCCTACAACCAACAGTTCCTGAAAATGACCAACTATGTTCTAAATTTGCTAACAAATCGACCAATATTTGAAAAAAACACAAAAACAACCATCTCACCTTCGCTGTCACGGAAACACAGTAGATCGGACGGCTTTTCGGGTTAATCGGGCGGCTTACCGCGAAAATCACGCTGTTTACCGTTGGCGATGGCTAACCGCCCGAGCCGCTTCTGGAGAGCGGCTTACCGCTCCAACCGGCGGCTTGCGGAGCGCTCGACATCGCTTCTCCGGCGCGGTTTGTCGCGTGTGGGCGGCGAACGGTGCGGTGGGGCGACGGACGCTCGGTCGCAGCGGGCGGACGGAGAAAGGGGAGATGATAGAATGGCTGGTGAGGTGGTGTTGAGAATAAGGTTTGGTTATATATTTTCTATCTAATATTTCTCGAATTTTTTCGTCATCAAAATCAAAATATTTTTAAAAACTGATTCAACCAATAAGTTGTATTTTTCATCTATTTTTTTATATTTTTTGTTATGAAATCCACTAAATTTTTAAAATTAAAAAAATTTGAATTCGAAAACCGTTAAATCGTTCAAACCGAACCAGAGCGGTTTGAGCAGTTTTCATGAGAACCGCGTGGTAAACCGAGATTTTACGAACCCTGATCTGGACTTGCAACGGAGGCAAAGTGGGTGGCAGCGCTCACCGGGCACCGTATTTTAAAATAAACCCCTTGTTAATCTTCCTGATTCGCTTCGGTCTTAGGCCCGTCAGAATCCAAAGTCTCTCCATGGCACCGGTAAAGAAAGCAATTTTACGTATACGCCCTCGAAACATCAGTAGGCACGCCACGGTCCGGTGCCCTGCGTATCCTGCGCCAACCACCTGCTCTGCCTCCCGCCCCGTGCTGCCCGGCTCTCCATCCTCTCATACTCTCCAGAGTCCAGAGAGTGAAAAGTCTCCGTTATGTGGTCTTTCCTCCCTTGCGCCTCCTCGCCCATGGAGCTCGCCTAGTTGTGCTGTTAAGTGCTAACTGCGTCTTACAAACCTTCAGATCTACCTGCTAGGTCCAGCCTCCGAACGAAGGTAACATCCCTGTTCCTGGTTTCTTTTCTGGCCGTGCTTTTATCACTTGTGTTTTGCTTCATGATATGGATTAAGTCTGAACCTTGTATTCGTGTTTATGAAAATTTTCACTTGCAGAAGAGGAACATGTGTAACATTCCAGGTTCTCTCGTTTTCAGAACTCCTTTTGTCCTGTTTTTTTCTAGGAAGATTGTGTTTCAAGTCGCCAAAGCTTTCCTTGCCAGGCAGTTGTACACTTGTGCTCTATGATGAGCAGATCTAAGATTGGCTTTTTGCTAAAATTAGGGGCACGATATTTCAGGGTTTGAAAGGCTTTTTTGCTTGGCCTTGGATGGTAAAACGTTGCCAGTTTAGCTCCTGTTTGATACAAAGTATTTTTTTCAGTTTCAAAAAATATTTTTGCAGTTTTGAAGAATACTACTCCTAGAGTTTTACAAAACACTTCGGTTTTATAAATTAATTAGATGTTTGGATGTAGTAAATTTTATAGTTTTACAAAAACCATGTACTCCTATTGGTAACAGTATAATTACTTCAGAGTTTTAGAAACTTTACTTCTGAAGCAGATTGAGACAAACTGCAACATCCTGTTTTGCCTCCAACGGTATACTTTTTCCATCTGACGGACCTTGTTTCTCGTCCCTTTCCACGTGTTCGTATCTGCAGCTGTCCATACGGACACCATGACGCCTACGGCCATGCAAGCTGCCGCTGCCCTGCCCGGCTGCGCCGGCGACGCCGCCGGCGCAGAGAAGCCGCTCCCTGCCGTCGTCGCGGAGGAGGTAACGAAACCTACAGAATCGCACCCCCCCCCCCCCTCTTGTCGTTTCAGTCGTCTAATTCAGGGTTTATTGTTTTTTTCCTCTCTCGATGAGCATGCTCTCTCTCTCTCTCTCTCTCTCTCTCTTGTGAAGAAAATATCGAGGCTGCTTTGAGCCGTCGAACGGGACATTGTTCTTTGTTTTGGGCTTTTCGGATGCGGACTTGGGGTGGGTATACGCTGGTTTGCAGCTTGGGATTTGAGTTCCGTCGTCACGAGATATAAAAAGCGGCTGCTTGTTGCGTGCTAATTACGTGTCTGCCCCCAGTGCGCGAATATTCGTTTCCCAGGACGCGGAATGATTCCTCGCCGGGTTTTTTTTTTCCAGAGCCGCCCAAAGCAATGACAAGACGATTATTTTCCGAAACAACACAAAAAATTGCTGGACACTTGGACAGTGTTTAGTGGGTTGTTTTCTTAAGCAGAACAACAAAAACAACAACAACAACAAAGCCTTTGGGCCCAAGCATTCTTAAGCAGAACAGCTAATAGAAAAATAAAACAAACTGTATTGTTAGTAGTTTTACCGTGCATCTCAATTTATTTTGTTAAGAGAACTTCCTCTATTTTGCTTCGAATAATTATCTTACTGGCGGGATGAAGAATAGAGAACGCCAAGGCTGCGTCCGTTTGCGAGGAGGTGTCGAGTCTGCTGCATTATAGTATTACTAGTATAGCTGTTATTTTGCATTGGGGCCCTTGGACTATAAGGATTTTTTTACCAGACTATTTTCTTCCGTCACTTCCCGAATTCCAGAATAGCATCCTCGGGGGGGGGGGGGGCGCGGGGCGGTGGCGCTCATTTAAGTACTCATTGCCCTCATCTGTACTCCACCTTGATGATTTGTGGCCCGTGTGCCTCTTTACTGCCTGAATGAAATTAATCCTTGCTTACCAATTCAGTTCAGCAGTAAATTGTCACAGTTTCTCTGATCGATTGAAGGTTAAAGTAGTCTAAGTAGATTACAGTCACCTTTCACGTTTC